>CAXHTJ010000910.1:0-98183 GCA_964019445.1 Populus tremula
AGGCGAGTCTTCAAATTTTGACCTTTGTATTGCCACCTCGCAAAATAATTCTTCACCAACCATTCATACTTCCTTGTGTTCATAGCGCATCCAAGAATCACTCCAATTACCAATCCACTTGCATAACCTATCACCACCACCTTCCAACCAAATTCAAGTGGATATCCCGAGCCCTCATCTTCTTTTGCTGCTGGCAGCGAGTCCTCACCATTTCCACATTCTTTTGACAACGGCTCCCCACACAATCCTGGATTCGCATCAAATGAAGTGTTGTCAAATGTGCCGAATTGGTTTCCTCGTGGTATCGGACCTGAGAGAAGATTGTGAGACACATTAAAGACCTCGAGGAAGGTGAGCTGTGCAAGTTGGACAGGAATCTCTCCCGAGAGTTTGTTCTGAGAAAGGTCCAAAGATTCAATCTCTTTCAAGTTGGACAAGGATGAAGGGATGCCACCCCTGAGAAAGTTGTTGGAGAGATTGAGCAAATGAAGTGCTTTGAGATCTCCGAGGACCTCTGGGATTCCTCCTTCAAAACCATTACTTGAGAAATCGATAGCAGTAAGACTATCTTGGATCTTCTCATATAAGATCATCACACCTTTGTTTGTCATTGTCATCGAGTACTCATACCAGTTTTCCATTACATGATGCGATGTTTGAAAACTTATGTTTGCTTGCATGTAAATCAAGTGCTCATTATGGACATTTTGCATGGCAGTCCAATTTCGGAAATATTCAAGTGGCAACTTACCCTTAAAACTGTTGTTGGAGAGGTCAACAATCTGTAACCTCGGAAATTCAACGTTGGTTTCAGGTTTCCCAATCATACCATGTAGCGCATTAGATCTCAAAATCATAACCCTCAAATCAGGAAGAACACCCAACCAAGAAGGAAAGACACAATTTATCTTATTTTGTTCAAGATTGAGAATCTCTAGCTTGGTGCAATTGGCTAATGATTTTGGTATCTTCCCCTCCAGTTTGTTTTGACCGAAATCAACGATCCTCAATGAGCAGCCACTTGTGAAGGTGTCGGGAATATCACCCTGAAACTATTGTTGCGCAGATTCAGAACTGAAGCAGTGCTGCTTTTAATGCCCAAGCACGGCGGAAGTTTGCCACTCAAATTGTTATTTGACAAATCAAGGACAGAAAGCGAAGTCAGATTGCAAATAACTTCTGGGATTTCTCCATTTAATTTGTTGTTCGAGACGTTATATTCAGAGATTGCTGGTGGTGGAATTGGGAGGGATCCTTGGAACTTGTTTGAACTAAGATCCAGTGAGCGTAGATTATTCCATGGAAGAACGTCGAAGGATTGCTCAAAACCAGTCAGAAGGTTGCCAGCCAGAGATAGAGCCTCGAGGGTTATGGTACTCATGTTCATAAACCATTTGGGTATGTGTCCCACAAGCTCGTTTTGGCCAAGATATAAAAGCTCTAAATGGTTTTGATCACGCAAGAAACTGGGAAATTCACCTAGATTGTATCCACCTAACGACAATACTTCAAGTTTTGAGCGAGGAATGGTAGCATTGTTGCTATTAAGCAGAGACAGACTGGTATTCGATAATTGGAGTAAAACAAGGTTTCTGAACTTAAGAAGAAGGTTCAAATCCAAAGTACCACTAAAGAAATTATATGATAGGTCAAGTTGTTCAAGATTTTGAAGCCTATAAATAGACTCAGGAATCGGACCGTGCAGTTCATTGAAACTAAGGTATAGTGCGGTTAATTGGGTATGGTTTCCTATCCAAGATGGAATTTGACCAGTTAATTTATTGTTATCAAGCGCCAATACGGTGAGCTGAGTCAAGTTTCTAAGAAAGGATGGAATGTTACCATATGAATTGGTGCCTTGCAAGTCTACATGTTTGAGTTTGGTTAGATTAACAAGCCAATCTAAGGTAACAGATCTGAAATTGTTGAAAGAAAGCGACAGGTAAGTAAGTTGAAGAAGGTTGACCAAAGAAGAAGGGATTTTCCCAGAGAAAAAGTTACAAAGAAAGGTGTAGATAGTTCAGTTTTGTAAGATTACCAAGTGAAGATGGTATCACCCCTGAAAAATTACATTCTGCCACATCAAACTCTTTCATTGATTTGAGGTTCCCAAGGGTCCCCGGTAGCTGACCAGAGAAATGTTGGTGGGAGAAACCACTGGTGGTGGCTTTGAAACACTTAGAGGGGATAAAACACACTGGTTTTATTACAAAATCCGAAGCTTACAAATAACACAAAATAAAAACTTAATACACGCCCTCTCTCTCTCTCTTTCTCTTTCAAGTGTTTTTCTCTATTCTCTCCACACAAATAAACACAAGCTGGGCACTCTATTTATAGACAAAATCAGAATACGAAAATCTACTGTTCCAGGTGTGAAGGCGGCTGTTGACCGGCGGTGTGAAGGCGGCTGGCGGCTGCGGCTGCGGCTGGTGGCTGGCGGCTGCGGCTGGTGGGTGGTTGCCTTCCTTGACTATCTAGGTGCTTCTAGATTGAGTTTATTCAACAAATCTCCCCTTTAAACTCAATCGAGGGATGTCATGCCAAGCATGAACTTTAATCGGATGAATACTTCTCCTTTCAATGGCTTTGTGAAGATGTCAGCAACTTGATCATTTGTGTTGCAAGATATCAGTTGGACTTCTTCATTCTTCACATGTTCCCGGATAAAGTGATGACGTGTATCAATATGTTTGCTCCTCTCATGATACACTGGATTCTTTGCTGATCGATTGTCAATATAAATCTCCGTAGGACTTTCTGGAGGAAATCCCAAAAACTTCAGCATATTCCTTAACCATATTGAATGGCATACGGCTGAGTTGGCAGCAACATACTCAGCTTCACAGCTTGATAATGTGACAATCGATTGCTTCTTGGATGACCATGTGAAAGATGTGTCTCCCATGAAAAAGACAAACCCTGTTGTGCTTTTCCTTTCATCCAGATCTCTACCCCAATCACTATCCGAGTAGCCTACAAGATTAAAGTCTTTACTTGAGGTATAAAACATACCTTCATTCATTGTGCCTTTGATGTAGCGAAGAATTCTCTTGGCTGCATTCAAATGAGACTGGTCTGGTGTCTCCATGTATCTGCTGACGAGTCCGACTCCGTAGAGTATATCCGGTCTGGTACATGTCAAGTACCTTAAGCTTCCTACTAAGCTTTTGAAGTAAGTTGGATCAACATTTCCAACCTTACTCTTCCTCAATTCCACTCCATTCTCAACTGGAGTTGATACCGGATTGCAGCTTTCCATCTTGAACCTTTCAAGAATATCTTTGGCGTAACCGCTTTGGGATACAAAAATCCCTTCTTCCTTCTGCGTTACTTCTAAGCCAAGAAAATGTGACATTAGACCAATGTCAGTCATTTCAAACTCCTGTACCATGCTTCGTTTGAAGTCGTCAAACATGGTAGGGTTGTTGCCGGTGAATATCAAATCATCAACATACAGGCACACAAATAAGATGCTGCCATCTGCTCCTTTCTTCACATACATTGCGTGTTCATATGGACATTTTTCAAATCCATTATCTTGAAAATACCTGTCAATTCTGGTATTCCAAGCACGCGGAGCTTGCTTCAAACCATAGAGAGCCTTCTTCAACTTGTATACTTTGCCTTCATTTTCAGCATCAATGTATCCAAGTGGTTGTTCAACATAGATTTCTTCTTCTAGGAAGCCATTCAGAAATGCTGACTTCACATCGAGTTGATAGATCTTCCATCTATGTTGTGCAGCTAGTGAGATCATCAGTCTGATTGTCTCTAGCCGGGCTACTGGAGCAAATACTTCTCCATAGTCAATGCCTTCTCTCTGTTTGTAGCCTTTAGCCACTAATCTGGCTTTGTATCTTTGCACTTCTCCTTTGGCGTTCTTCTTCGTCTTGTAGACCCATTTGACACCTATTGCTTTCTTGTTTTCTGGTAGATAAGTCAGCTTCCAGGTATCATTCTTCTCAATGGCATGTATTTCTTCATCCATTGCTTCTATCCATTTCTCTTCTGTGACAGCTTCATTGAAGTTTAATGGGTCACTATCTGCAAAGAAACAAAACAGAGTTGTATCTTCCATACCTGAGTGGTATCGTACAACTCTTCAAGATTCCGCATCCTTCTTGGTCCTTCTGATGAGGATGCTGGTGGTGTTGATGATGATGCTCCTGGTGTGTTCCTCCTGTTGAATACAGGGAAACTGTGTGCCGGACTTTGTGGTTCAGCTGCTGGCACAATCGGTTCTTCGACAAGTACTGTTGGTACTTCTTCACCTTCAAGGATCAAATCAGTTGATCCATTGATGCTTCTTGATCACCATTCCATGCCCAAGATTTATCTTCTTCAAAGATAACATCTCTACTCGTAATCACCTTCTTCGTGATGGGATTATACAGCCTGTATCCCATCCTTCTTTCACCATATCCGACAAAGATGCATTTCTCGCTCTTATCATCGAGCTTTCTCCTTCTTGCATCTGGGATCTTTGCATATGCCACACAACCAAAGACTCGTAGATGAGTAACACTTGGTTTGTGACCACTCCATGCTTCTTCTGGAGTAACACCTTGCAAACTTCTGGTCGGGCAGCGATTCAACAGATACACTGCACATGATACAGCTTCAGCCCAGTATTGCTTGGGCAGCTTCTTTGCTTTGAGCAAACTTCTGGCCATGTCAAGAATCGTGCGATTCTTCCTTTCTGCTACACCGTTCAGCTGTGGTGTATAAGCTGGCGTCGTCTGATGTCTGATGCCTTGTTGTGTACAATAGGCTTCAAAGTCATTTGCTGTATATTCTCCACCTTGATCAGATCTTACGGTTCTGATCGTGTAACCAGTTTGCTTCTCCACAATTGCTTTAAAATCTTTAAAACAATTGAATACTTCTGACTTCCTCTTCAGAAAGTATATCCACGTCTTTCTACTAAAATCATCAGTAAAAGTGAGGAAGTACCTATTTTGTCCAGTCGACATAGGCGTAATTGGGCCACACACATCTGTGTGTACTAACTCCAGTGGCCTCTTTGCTCTCCAGTTGACTTCTTTGGCAAAACTGGATCTGTGATGTTTGCTGAGGACACAACTCTCACAGACTTCATCTGGATGATCAATGTGAGGCAAACCTTTGACCATCTTCTTGCTTGCTAGCATCTTCATACTCGTGAAATTCAGATGTCCAAGCCTCAGGTGCCAAAGCCATTCTTCACTGTTGGTGATGGCACTCAAACACCTTGTTGCATCATACTGGATGTTCAAAGGAAACATCCTATTCTTGGACATTTTCACGTAGGCCATTAATCTCCCATTGTTGTCTCTAATTGCCAGATGACAATTCTTCGAGTAAAAACTATAACCTTTCTCCAAAAGTTGACCTAAGCTGATTAGGTTCTGCTTTATGGCTGGGACATAATAGACATTGGCGATGTAGCTGGAATCGCCATTCTTCAACTTGACTGGGATGCTGCCTTTACCTTTGAATGGAACCTTTGTGGTATCTCCAAAAGTAACTAGACCTTGCTTGGTCTCATCTAGATCACCAAATAACTCTCGGTAGCCGCACATGTGATTGCTGGCTCCAGTATCTAGATACCATATCTCCTCTTGTTTCTCGCCATGTCCTTGTTGGACAAGAAATGCAGATGCTTCTCCATCATGCTTCTCTACATAGTTGGCTTGCTCACGTATCTCCAACGGAGCTTTCCATCGGCATTCAGTGCTATAGTGCCCAAATTGATTGCAGCTATAACATTTGATATTTCTCTTGTCACGGTTATTGTAACCGCCTCCTCTTCCTCTAGGAGTGAATGCTTGTTGGCCTCGGCCTCCTCTGGTGGTGTTTCTGCCACCTCTTCCTCTGAAGCTTGTATTCCAAGATCCTCTTCCTCTTCCTTGGAATCTATGAAATCCTCCTCTGGATTGTTGACTTCCTGCTTGAGTGGTGTAGCCACCTGTTGAAGTCTCCCCTTGCTCATATCTGTCCTTGAAGACAGCTTTGCTTGTAAGGCATGCTCAATGGCCTTATCTTCATTTCGCATTACAATCTTCTGCTCATGAGCTTGCAAAGAACTCATAAGCTCATCCACTGTCAACTTGTCCACTTCCTTGGACTCTTCAATTGCGACAACAACATGATCAAATTTTGGATCTATGGATCTCAAAATTTTCTCAATAATTCGAGTATCTATGATGGCTTCTCCATTTCTCCTCATCTGATTGACTATCACCATAATCCTTGTATGATAATCAGAAATAGATTCTGAGGACTTCATTCGTAATAATTCGAATTCTCCTCTCAAAGATTGAAGACGAATCTTCTTGATTCTGTCAGCACCTTTGTATTTCTGTTGGAGAGCCTCCCATATATCATGTGACGTTTCAGCGGAAGCTATTATCTCGAATGTACATCAAGACCTTGATAGATGATGGTCTTTGCTTTGTTGTCCTTCTTTCTGTTGACTTTAAGGACTTGCTTCTATGCCTCTTGTAAAGCATCTTCTCTTTCTTTGGACTCTGGTTCATCATAACCAGTTTGTACAATATCAAAACACTCTTGTGACCCAAGAAATGCCTTCAATCTGATGCACCAACTATCATAGTTGTCTTTGGTCAGCTTCGGGATGAGTGTATGTGTTCCTTCTGTAGTCATTTTGCTCTTTTAATGACTATATCGCCTTCTGGGAGCCGAATTTGACCAAACGGAAACTGTAGATCGATCCGGAATGGTCCAAATAGTCGGGAACCGGTCTGACTTTGTTGAAATCGGGTCAGAAAATGGGTGAACCGGTCAAAAAACCAATTCTGTACGGCGGGCGGTTCGCTCGGTTGAACCGGGAATATTCTGTGGAATATTCGGGGAATATTCTGGGAATATTCTATCGGCGCGCTGGCGGCTGGGAATCGGCTTGGCTCGGCGCGAGTACGGGCGCGGCTTGTGGCTCGGCGCGACTGGATATTGGCTCGGCTAACGGCTCGGCTTAAGCAGCTCAAACGGCTTAAATATGGCGCGCGTGGACGACAGTCGTCGTCTTCCTCTGGCGCGAGTGGCTGCGCGTGGGATACAGTCACCGGATCTTCAGGCGGCGCGTGTGGCTCACCGCGGTCTCCGATCGGGCTGATTCTTGCGACAGTGAACTCGTCTTGATGAGCTCTACACTGTGGAATGATCAAAACTTGTTTTTGACAACTTTGAAAATTCGGATATACCCCAAAACTCTTCTGTTTTCCGACGAACGGGGCTCTGATACCAATTGTTGGTGGGAGAAACCACTGGTGGTGGCTTTGAAACACTCAAAGGGGATAAAACACACTGGTTTTATTACAAAATCCGAAGCTTACAAATAACACAAAATAAAAACTAAATACACGCCCTCTCTCTCTCTCTTTCTCTTTCAAGTGTTTTTCTCTATTCTCTCCACACAAATAAACACAAGCTGGGCATTCTATTTATAGACAAAATCAGAATACGAAAATCTACTGTTCCAGGTGTGAAGGCGGCTGTTGACCGGCGGTGTGAAGGCGGCTGGCGGCTGCGGCTGGTGGCTGGCGGCTGCGGCTGATGGGTGGTTGCCTTCCTTGACTATCTAGGTGCTTCTAGATTGAGTTTATTCAACAAGAAACTCGTCCCTGTAAGCAACAATATTTCAAGCTGGCTGCCCGACTGAAATTCCCGGCAAATATCCAGTGAGATATGGATTATACCGGATACTAAGAAAGCTAAGGTTGGGTAATTGGAATATACTCATGGGGAACTCTCCTTGCAATCCACACTCACTAAGAGATAGAGATGACAAAGAGGATAAATTTGCCATGAATTGAGGTACCTTGGCTGATATTTCAACTCCGCTGAGATGGAGCACCTCCAAGTTGGTTAATGCTTCAACTAAATGTTGCAGACCAGGCTTTTGGAGCTTCAAAGAACTCGATCGCAGATCAAGGGAAACCAACTTGGAAAGCTCTAAGATCTCTGCTGGAATCTGACCAGAAAAGCCATTCATTTAGAGATTTAGATCAAACAGCCTTGAGAGATTTCGAATCTCAGAAGGGATTTCAGAGTTGTTGAAGTCGTTGTTGTGAAGCTAGCTGGCAGCTTCTAGCTAGAAGAAGCTAGAAGCTAGCTGGCACCAATTGGTGCCAGCTAAGTCAAAGATTGTAGGCACCGAATTGGTGCCTACAATATGACTAAGGCAAGGAAGCTTGCCTATAAATAGGCAGTGCATCCTTGCCTTATGCACAACACCACAAGAGAGAAACAAGAGAGGAAGAGAAGAGTGAGAGAGGGAAAGTAATCCCACAAAGTTGTGAGGTATTTGTGAGAGAGTAAGTGAGGTGTTTTCTCCTAGTAATAGAGAGATTCTTAGTTGTTCTCCTATTATTTGAGAGAGGTTGTAATTCCCACATTACTAGTAAAATCCTTCTATACTTGCCCGTGGACGTAGCCTAATTGGGTGAACCACGTAAATTCTTGTGTGTCACTTCTCATTTTATCTTGTCCCTTACCTTTTGTCTTGTCGGGTTTGCATGCCAGTATCCTAACAGTGGTATCAGAGCCTTCTTGGTTGGTGTTGTTAACACACAAAAGTTATTCGTGTATACGGTCACTATTCACGTCTACGGCACTATTCACCTATACGGCACTATTCATCCATACGGTACTGTTCACTTACGTTACTGTTGGCGTATATAGAAAGTCAGTGCGGTGATTAAATACAATCTAGGAAGTTCTGTCTAAGGAGATTGGGTTTTAAGCGGGACCGTTTGTGACCCCTCCAATCTTTCCTGGGAACTTAGTGAAGTATTATTCACACGATACTATTTCTATATACGTTACAGATCTGTGAAACGGTGATAACTGAATAGATCTCGGTGAATACAATGGCAGCAAAGTACGAGATTGAGAGGTTCAAGGGGAGCAATTTCTCACTGTGGAAAATGAGAATCAAGGCAATCTTGAGGAAAGACAATTGCTTGGCAGCAATTGGGGATCGGCCCGCGGAGATCACTGATAATGCAAAATGGAATGAGATGGATGGCAATGCTATTGCTAACATACATTTAGCATTAGCCGATGAAGTATTATCAAGTGTGGCGGAGAAGAAAACAGCTAAGGAGATATGGGAGACTCTAACCAAGCTATACGAGTCCAAGTCTTTGCATAATAAGATTTTCTTAAAGCGGAGACTTTATACCCTTCGAATGGCAGAAACCACGTCGGTGACTGACCACATCAACACAATAAGAACTCTATTTTCACAACTCACTACATTGGGTCAACAAATAGAGGAAATGAACGTGCAGAGCTTCTACTTCAAAGTCTTCCTGATTCGTATGATCAGCTCATTATCAACTTGACCAATAATATCCTCTCAGACTATTTAGTCTTCGATGATGTTGCAGCTGCTATCTTGGAAGAAGAAAATAGGCGCAAAAACAAAGGAGACAGAAACAGTTCAAACCAAGCTGAGGCATTGTTGGTGTCAAGAGGAAGATCAACGGAACGTGGCTCAGTGGGAGTCAAAGGCAGGGGAGGTCCAAATCAAGAAGTAAGAAGAGGTGAAATGCTACAACTGTGGCAGAAAAGGGCACTTCAAAAAGGATTGTTGGTTTAAAAAGGGTATAGAGAATACTGCAGAGTCATCAAAACCTCAAGGATGTGTTGCAAGCACCTCAGAAGATGGGAGATTTTATATAGTGAAGCAGCAACAATCTCTACAGATAGAGAAGAGCTCACTGAGGTCTGGCTAATGGATTCAGGAGCAACATGGCATATGACCCCTAGACGAGATTGGTTCCATACATATGAACCTATCTCTGGAGGCAGTGTTCATGGGTGATAATCATGCTGTAGAGATTTCTGGCATTGGCACCATCAAATTGAAGATGTATGATGGCTTAATTCGTACTATTTCAGGAGTGCGACATGTGAAAGACTTAAAGAAAAATCTTTTGTCCGTAGGACAATTTGATAGTCTTGGCTGTAAGATCCGAACAGACAATGGAATCATGAAAATTATCAAAGGCGCGCTGGTGGTTTTAAAGGCAAGAAAGACAGTTGCAAACATGTTTGTATTAATGGGAGAAACACATCAGCCAGTCCTGCAGAAGAGAAGACAATAATGTGGCATCAAAAACTAGGCCACATGTCAGAGAAAGGTTTAAAGGTTCTCTCTGATCAGAAGTTACTCCCTGGGCTTACAAAGGTTACTTTACCTTTTTGTGAGCACTGTGTTACAAGTAAACAACACAGGTTGAAGTTTGGCACGTCAACAACTAAGAGCAAATGCATCTTAGACCTGATTCACTCTGATGTTTGGCAAGCACCGGTTGTATCCTTGGGAGGAGCAAGATACTTTGTATCATTCATAGATGACTTCTCCAGGAGATGTTGGGTGTATCCGATTAGAAGGAAGGCAGATGTGTTCGCAGTTTTTAAAACCTTCAAAGCGCGGGTAGAACTTGAATCTGAAAAGAAGATCAAGTGTTTGAGGACTGACAATGGAGGAGAATATACCAGTGATGAATTTGATAACTTCTGTCAACATGAAGGTATCAAAAGGCAGTTCACAACGGCATACACTCCACAACAAAATGGAGTGGCAGAGCGGATGAACAGAACTCTATTGGAAAGAACAAGAGCAATGTTGAAGGCTGCAGGTCTAGAAAAGTCATTCTGGGCAGAAGCAGTCAATACCGCCTGTTATGTGATAAATCGATCTCCGTCAACTGCAATTGAGTTGAAGACACCGATGGAGATGTGGACTGGAAAGCCAGCTGATTATTCTCGATTGCATATATTTGGAAGTCCTGTGTACGTGATGTACAATACTCAAGAGGTCAGCAAGCTGGATTCAAAATCCAGAAAATGTGTATTCTTGGGATATGCTGATGGAGTGAAGGGGTATCGCTTGTGGGATCCACTGCCCACAAGGTAGTCATCAGCAGAGATGTCATATTTGCAGAAGATAAAATGCAAATGGAAGAAAATAATAGCATTTTAAAGGAGACTACAGAAGTCCAGATGGAAAATACTCAGAATCATACTTCTTCTGAAGCTGCACCAGAGCATGAAGAACAAGAACAAATAGAGTCTGAAACTCCTGAAGTTCGACGGTCAACTCGTGAAAGAAGACCACCGGCTTGGCACTCAGAATATGTTACTGAGAGCAATATTGCATACTGTCTTCTAACAGAGGATGGAGAGCCATCAACTTTCCATGAGGCTATCAAAAGCACAGATGTATCTATGTGGATGACAGCAATGCAAGAGGAGATTGAAGCTCTGCACAAGAATAACACTTGGGATCTTGTTCCGCTACCACAAGGAAGAAAGGCCATTGGCAACAAATGGGTTTACAAGATAAAGCGTGATGGCAATGATCAAGTGGAGCGGTATCGTGCAAGATTGGTGGTGAAAGGATATGCTCAGAAAGAAGGAATAGACTTTAATGAGATATTTTCTCCGGTGGTACGACTTACTACAATCAGAGTAGTCTTGGCAATGTGTGCTATATTTGATCTTCACTTAGAGCAGTTAGATGTGAAAACTGCATTTCTTCATGGAGAACTTGAAGAAGAAATTTATATGCTCCAACCAGAGGGTTTTGCTGAAACAGGCAAAGAGAACTTGGTTTGCAGGTTGAACAAATCTCTATACGGTCTCAAACAGGCGCCGAGGTGTTGGTACAAGAGATTTGATTCCTTCATAATTAGCCTTGGGTACAACAGACTCAGTTCAGACCATTGTACGTATTACAAGAGGTTTGAAGAAAATGATGTTTTCATCATTCTGTTGTTGTACGTGGATGACATGTTGGTAATAGGCCCCAACAAAGATCGAGTCCAAGAATTGAAGGCACAGTTGGCTAGGGAGTTTGATATGAAGGACTTGGGACCAGCAAACAAGATTCTAGGGATGCAAATTCACCGAGACAGAAGTAAGAGGAAGATTTGGCTTTCTCAGAAGAATTTATTTGAAGAAGATCTTGCGACGCTTCAACATGCAAGATTGTAAGCCAATTTCCACCCCACTTCCTGTTAACTTCAAATTATCCTCAAGTATGTCTCCTAGCAATGAAGCAGAGAGGATGGAGATGTCTCGAGTACCGTATGCATCAGCAGTGGGAAGTTTAATGTTTGCTATGATATGTACAAGACCAGACATTGCACAAGCAGTGGGAGCAGCTAGTCGATACATGGCAAATCCTGGTAGAGAGCATTGGAATACTATTAAGAGGATCTTGAGATACATCAAGGGTACCTCAGATGCCGCATTATGTTATGGAGGATCAGAATTTACTATCAGAGGTTATGTTGACTCAGATTTTGCTGGTGACCTTGAGAAAAGAAAATCCACTACAGGCTATGTGTTCATAATTGCAGGAGGAGCTGTGAGCTGGGTCTCTAAACTTCAGACTGTTGTAGCGTTATCCACAACAGAAGCTGAGTATATGGCAGCTACACAGGCTTGTAAAGAAGCAATATGGCTGAAGAAACTTATAGAGGAGCTTGGGCACAAACAAGAGAGGATTCTTTTGTATTGTGATAGTCAGAGTGCCTTGCATATTGCAAGGAATCCAGCGTTTCATTCAAGAACAAAACATATAGATGTTCAGTATCACTTTGTTCGCGAAGTGGTGGAAGATGGAAGTGTGGATTTTCAAAAGGTTCACACAAAGGAAAACCCAGCAGATGCTTTAACCAAACCAGTCAACACTGATAAGTATTTATGGTGCAGATCCTCTTGTGGCCTAACAGGAACGTAAGCAGCATGAAGATGGCAAGTATTGAAAAGATAGAAGAATCATAAATGATCAAGTGTGAAGACTTGATTAAATCATCAAAGTCTTCAAGTGGAAGAATATGAAGCTAGCTGGCAGCTTCTAGCTTGCAGCTTCTAGCTAGAAGAAGCTAGAAGCTAGCTGGCACCAATTGGTGCCAGCTAAGTCAAAGATTGTAGGCACCGAATTGGTGCCTACAATATGACTAAGGCAAGGAAGCTTGCCTATAAATAGGCAGTGCATCCTTGCCTTATGCACAACACCACAAGAGAGAAACAAGAGAGGAAGAGAAGAGTGAGAGAGGGAAAGTAATCCCACAAAGTTGTGAGGTATTTGTGAGAGAGTAAGTGAGGTGTTTTCTCATAGTAATAGAGAGATTCTTAGTTGTTCTCCTATTATTTGAGAGAGGTTGTAATTCCCACATTACTAGTAAAATCCTTCTATACTTGCCCGTGGACGTAGCCTAATTGGGTGAACCACGTAAATTCTTGTGTGTCACTTCTCATTTTATCTTGTCCCTTACCTTTTGTCTTGTCGGGTTTGCATGCCAGTATCCTAACAGTTGTCAGCAAGATTCAGCCTTCTGAGCTGAACAAGGTGGAAGAGGCTGCTATTGGAGTCGATGGAGCCATAAAGACAACTGCTACTGAGATCAAGGCCGATCACATGACCAGAGTCCCCATCGCATTCAACACCATCCCATGAGCAGCAATTACCTCTTTCTCCATCAACTTTCCATGATGCAACCTTAGGATAGGCAGAAGGCTCATAAGAAGCAGACTCATTAATGACAAGGCTTTCCTTGAACTGCAACAAGGCATGACTCTCATCATCATGGCATAGAGGCTGCATGGAAGGAGAAGAATAAGCAGCTCTAAGATGAAACAAAGACAGCAAAAAGAGCAAAAGCATCCGCATGGTTAAGAAACACACAGGTGATGCCATGTTGTTTTAGTAAAGAAACTTCAATAAAAATACAAATGTAAAAGGCTTTTAGTTTTCATTTCAAATACTTTTATATCATTTTTGCTAAAAAATAATTTTTTTTTTTTTTTTTTTTGTTTTGAAGTTTCTCAAAACAATGTTTAACAAAAATTAATGAGTAATATAGGCTTTCATTTTTATCAAGAACTATCTGTCCTTTTTATTGAAAATATTTTTAAAAGTTTTCAAAAAAAGATAAATGAAAATATTAACAAAAACTTAAAAGGGTAAAAGGTTTTTGATTTTTCTCTTAAATTAGTACTATATATTATTATCGATACTCTTATCAAAAGTATTTTACCATAAGTTTGTCTTTTTAATGAGTAAAAGTAATTTTGGGTGCTGCTACTGAAATAGCCTTTCCGGCTATATTTTCTGCTACCACCCATTTCATAAATCATTCTACCTGGTTTAGTGCACATGAATAGTCTCCGTCTCCAAAGACCATCTGGCAGTACTGTCAATTTCTTTCAAAGTCTAAGTCTTCGTCTTGTTCCAATATTCCACTGCGATTGCCAAAGTTAATTGGCCAAATCTGAAGAGTCTATCACCACCACAACCATCTTATCACTTTAATAATTCTTTAAGCAAGTGGATGAGAAGTTTCTTTCTTATCACTTTAATAATTCTTTAAGCAAGTGGTTGAGAAGTTTCCTTCTTGACATGGTTTCCTTCGTGTTCTCGCTTTTCTTTGGCTGAATAATCAATTAAAGGAAGGGGATATACAACACATAAGAGCACTGCAATAAAATACATGATTGTCACAGCAGCAGCATATAAACTTGGAAAAACCGACTGACAAATATATAGCAATTCAAACTGCTAAATATGACTTAAATGTAATGCTAATGGAAGAAATCTTCCAAGATATCTATAATTAGTCGCTAAGAATTTAGTGACAGAACACCACTTCTCAAACATGCATCTGAATATAAATGTTTTCCCACTGCATTAACTTGCTCAGTTGGGGCCATATCAGAGCTGTGTTGGTTTTTTTTTTTTTTTTGTAGTGCTTGAGTTAATTTCATTTGCGTGCGTTTTGGGTGATAGGTTTGTTCTTAGGAGTTTTTGGAAAGATGGGTTCAGGTTCATGATTGAACTTGTAATGTAATTCAATGAATCCAGAAGTTAGAAGCAGATAACTTTTGAAGTTGTTAATGTAATTCAACTTCCATTTTGAACATTGCCGATCCGTTGTAAATCCACCAGACTGATCTTTTTTCACTTCCTAAAACATTTGCTCCATCAAATCCAGCAAAGCAGAAATCACTGCAATTGTTACTACTGACAAAGCTCATGTTTCGCTTTGACAAAAATTGACTCTGCAACCATAACTAAGAGATCTATGCTAGCACAGCATTCATTCATTTTAATGAGTTTTCCATTATCCTAGATTGAATGGCAAACATCATTTAATCAAGAGAGTCCCTTTTGAATTCAAATCTATATATAGCAGCTTAACATTAGTAGGAGAAAGGCAGAGAATAGGTGGCCAGAAAATTCTCAGTTGAATTTTATAGTGCCAGAACACCAATTAATGTGACCAGAGTATGCTAAGCGTATTTCAGAAAACAGAGGATAAAATGCATCAAAGTGCAGATGATGTTTCGTGTAAATTTGCCTACACATCCTTCAATCTATGTTTGAGGATTCATCATGCCATAACAACCATGATTTTTAGCAATCTAGGTTTTTCGTTTTTATCTCAAATGTTCTATATCATTTTTAATAAGAATATATATTTTTAGTTTTCGATTTTATCAAAATAATTTTGAAAAATGAGTAATAGGTTTTCACAGATGCTGCCATATTTTGTAGTAGATAATCTTTATTCTTCATAGTAAGCAAAGAAGTGAAATAAAGCAGTTTATATAGACAAAAAATATTCAGTCTGGTAGAAAAGTAAACAAAGTATTGTATTTTTCATTGATTTGATTGAAAACAATGGAGATTTTTCACGAATTATTTCTATTGGATCGAGCCATCAATCGATTATATATATTAAGTAGCTATTAATTTTTCCTCTATTTTATGGCATGACCGTTCGACTTTAACCAATCAACGAATAAAGGGATTTTAAAGGAAAAAGTAATTTAATAATGTTTCTAGTGATGTTAATAGATGCTATTAGAAGGATTCCTTTTCTTTCCATGTCCGCATTTGTTCTAGAGGTTATTATGTTAGCAAGAATGTCCTTATCTATGATAAACTAAAATTTTTATTGCTTCATAATTTTGATATAATCAACCTGCTTTGTTTTTAATTTTTTATGAATTAATTATTTTATTTTTATTATTAATTTTTATTAAAGTTATATGCATGAAACACAATCTACTAATTAGTTTTAATTTGATTGATTTTGTTCAAATATCAAATATTATAAATCATGGTTTATATCTCATTATAATGCTTTATTTTATAATACTTTAGGTGCTAATAAAAGTAATTTAATGAAATTTAACCATCTTAATTTCCTAGCGATTGCACCAAAAATTCAAGTTCTCTTTAGATTTCCATCTTGATCAATTACAATTATACATGTAGTGTTGTTATCATATCATATTATCATACCATTGTTACATTTGAGTTCTTTATAAGTTTTTTATCACTTCAGATAATTCTAGAGATGAATTTTAAATTGCTTCCTTGATCACAACAATAATAACATCCTTGATATGAGCATACTGGCAATTACTAGTTTTTATGAATTGAATATACATTAATTCTCAAGCTTGCCACATTCAAATGGGTTTAAGAATTGATCCTATTCTTTTTTGAATATGTTATTTTAATGGAAAAGGGCAAAATAAAATAAAATATTGTTTGTTAAAAAAAAAACAAAAAAATAATCTAGCAAATTTTTTCGTACCAAAGGCCCTTTTCCTTTAGTTCTGTATTCTTTTCTCAAAATAATGAATTGTGTTTCGTATAGTTATTTTGGGTGCTGCTGCTGAAATAGCTTTTCCGGCTATATATTTCTGCTACCTCACCCATTTCATAAATCATTCTACCTGGTTTGACGACAAGTAGTGCACATGAATAGTCTCCGTCTCCAAGAACATCTGGCAGTACGGTCGATTTTATTCAAAGTCTAAGTCTCCGTCTTGTTTCATAAAGCATGATGGACTTTGCTCGATAACAAGTTCCAATATTCCACTGCCATTGCCAAAGTTAAGTGGCCAACTCTGAAGACTTAGATGAACGTGTGAGATGGGTCGAAGACTTAGATGAACGTTATTTTTTTTTTCTTTTCATTTTAATGATTCTTTAAGAAACGGGGAAATAAACTTTTAGAATCTATGAAAAAAAGGTGTAATGTTTGTTCCACTTTGGTGTGGTTTGGTCTATTCAGAATGCCCGTGACAATATGATTTTTAACGAGAAAGAAATAGAAAAGGATGATATGTATTTTTTTTTTATCGGATTGTTATTTGGATGAAATGTAATGATAATAATTTTTGTTATATTAGATCAGATTTACTTTATTTTTCAAGTGATCTTTCCTGGCTATCTCCTCCTATAGTATGCTAACGTGGAATGTTGATGTATTTTTAAATGGCAAACCAAGGCCATGAAGTCATATTAAAAAAATTATAACAAAAATCTATATTAAGAAATTAATAAAAATAAAAGCATTCTTCAATAAAAATAGAAGGGAAAAGCTATGAGTATATATATATTTTTTCAATCAAAAAAGGGTTTTAGTTTTCTTAATTTCTTAATATAAATTATTTAGTACATATGCATTACCACCACAAATAATTAGTTCTTGTGAAGGAAACAAGATTTGATTGAAAACAACGTGGATTATTAAATGTTTATAATGCATGGGTGGATGAAGAGATTGATTATATAAAGATACTAAATAATTTGACCCGGCCCCATATTGAATTAATGGGATTAATTTAAAACAGTTAGAATTTGTTTATAAAAAAATATGGTGAATGGAAGCATTTAAAATCAAATTAAAAGTGGGATTCATTTATTTTTTGGGTTAAAATTTTGCTTAAAATTATTATTGAAAAAAAATATTTTCATGTGGATGACTGGAGTTAATTTTATAACTATTTTATGTTTTTTGTTGTTATTCAATAGTTTTCATGTGATTTTTCATTGATTTATCTTTTTCAATATGCAAAGAATGTGTGGCTGCAAATAATGAAGAGCTCTTAAAGCCTCTGTTATAAAAAATAAAATAAAATAAAATAAAAACCCTTCAATTTCTTTTGTAAAAAAGAAGTTCGATTTGATCACCTAATTTCTTATTCTAAACGCTGGAATGTGTGAATTAATTGAATGTTTAGATGCTAGATAATTGATTTAAACAATGTAACTTTTTCTTTTTATCATTTCAACACCACGCACGAAACTAAATTACAAAAAAACGGTTTTTAGTTTTCATTTCAAATATTTTCATGTCTTTTTTAAAAAAAAACTTTTTTAGTTTTCAAGTTTCTCAAAATAATTAAAATTAATGAGTAATAGGCTTTCATGTTTATCAAAACTATTTTCCCTTTTTATTGAAAATATTTTTAAAAGTTGTCCAAGAATTAAATGGGAATAGTAACAAAAATTTAAATGAGTTAAAGGTTTTAAATACAATCATCCTCCTTCTCATTGTTGTCGTTGTTGTCGTCGATACTTTTGTCAAAAAAGGTTTTTTAAAAAAATTTCTTGGAATAATTAATCTATGGATTTCCTTTTCTTAACAAGTCATTTATGAGCTTTTTTAAAAAAAATAAATATTTTTCTAGTTATTTTTATTTTTTATCCAGTTTAATAATTTTATTTTTTATTTAAAGGAAATAAATTATATATTTATATATTTTTATTCATTATTATTATAATTTTCTATTTTTTTATACAAAACATTGTAATAACTCTTTTGATCAAGCAAGAAATGAATTTTTTTTTGTTTTCTACATGTTACATGAGATGAAAGGGGCTTGATAATGATTGTTTAGACCCACAATATTGCTTAAAAAATAGATCTAATTAAGCCGAGGAAGAGAAATATAACTCGGTTTGATTTCTTTTTTTGTTTTTGAATATTTTGAGTTGATGAATTGGTTTGTGGGTGTTCTAAGAGTGTTAATAAGATGTTTTGGGGTTGAAATGTCTTGAAAATTAGGGGGTTTTAGACAAAAGAGGTGTTGCCAGATTTTTCAACCCATCACAATGGTGGCTAGAATTTAGATTTGCGAACGACACGTCATCTAGCATCATCTGGATATTGTTTTTCAAGATAAATAGGGGTGGACATACCTTTCAAATATAAAATAAATAAATAAATAACAAGCCTAAGCACTTAGCTTTAATTTTTTTTTATCTTTTTTATAAATGGACTTTGTAAAATAAATATATTTTCTTGAGATAATATTTCTCATATATATATATATATATGCATGAGGTTTTTTATTTTATTTTATTCAATTATGTGTATCTATTTCTATTATAGTTTGATTAAATAAAACAATATTTAAATAAATTAGATTAAGCAAACAAAATATGATAAATAATTTATATTGCGAGATTAAATATTTTGATTTACATTTGTATCTCGATTTTTTCATTTTTATTTTTATTTATCATTAATAACTTTTTTATTTATTCATTAACACAAATAGTTTTAATTTATTTAATTACATATATGCCTAAAATTTTTAATTTTGTTTTATCTATAAAAATATAAAAAAAAAACCTTCATAAATGTTTTTTCTTAATAATATATGAACCATGACGCGACTAGAGTTAAATAGCTATTGCAGTAATAAAACCCACATGAGGATTATTAAAGAGAGACACGCTAAAATGACAAACATAAAAACTAATTTTTTTTAATTAAAAAAAACACTTACTTTCTCAGGGTTGTTGTCGCATGTGTGCGGCGGCGCGGTGATCGTCCACCCTCAAGGAAAAATCGGAATATTTTTTCCTGGAAAATAGGGAGAGACAAGGAATTCTTGTCTCTACAAGTGAAAATATGGACTGGGAGTCGCCACCTAGTATTCTGGTTACTAGGAACCTTAACTGGTCTTTAGAGATCGGGTACGGAGACTGGTTGCGTAAAGGGAAGGTATTAGCACCTCAACTACGCCCTACCTAAGGTAGGTTGCATTGTTTTAATGTATGATAAAATCTAAGGTTGTGTTTGTGGTTTTTTATTGTTCGGAATACGCATTACATGTAATGTCATACCCCGGATTCTATTGTCCGAAAAAAAAGATTTACATATCCGGAATATGCATTACGTGTAAATTCATACCCCGGATACTAAGAGACAAACAAAATAAAATTTTTGTTCTTTTTGAAATTTTGGCCAATATTCTCTTGACTTTAATAAACTGGTTATTAAAGCCAAAATGCATGCTAAAACATTGTTTTTTTTTTTTTTTTGGTTTATGAAACATACAATATGATTTTTTAGCTTTGAGACACTTGGCCGTATGCACAAAAACATTTTTTTTGTATTTTTTGGATTTTTTTGTATTTTTGGAAGTTTTTGATGAAAAACTGGGTATTTTAATATCTGATTTTGTATTTTTTATGACATAAAAATATTGCCCGATATTAATCAAAATGATATAAAAACTACGCGGGAAAATTAACAAATTTTTTATTTTTTCGATTTTTATATTTTTTTTCTTTGAAATGGGCTGGCCTAGGCCCAAATACATGGACTGGGCCGACAGGCCCATTTGCATGGGCTGGGCTCACGGCCCAAGCCAGGCCCAAATGGGCTGGTTACTGTGCATCAGCACAGTGACCAGCCCACGCTGCAATTTGCAGCAGAACGTGAAATATTCACGTTCTGCATGCAACAAAAACAAAAGGGGACGCCGGCAGGGAGGCGAGCGGTAGGCAGGAGGCAGTTACCTGACGCGGTGGACGGCGGTGCTGCTGGGGATCGGAGGGTGGTAGAGGCGGCGTTTTCTTCTTTTTTCTTCTCCCCTGTTTCTTTCTCTCTTCTGCGTTCTCCCTTCTCTCTCCTTTCCTTTCTTCTTCTCTCTCTTTCTCTCGGTTAGTCTCTCCCTCTGTCTTCTTTTTTTCTCTTCTCCTTTCCTCCCTCTCCCCTTTTTCTTCTTCCCCTTCCCTGTTTTTATAGGCAAAAACAGGGGAGAGGGACGTATGGGGGCGGCCACTGTGCTGCCGCCCCTCCACCATCCCTTAATACATGGAAAGCGGGGCAAGTGGGTGTCCCTTTTCGGCGTCTTTTTGAAGGGGAGGCGGCGTCTTTTTGAAAGAGAATGTGGTGGTGACAGAAGCAGAAAACAAATCTTCTTCCCCTGCTTCGTTGCGTGTCCAGGGGAAGAAGATGATGGTGTCGTTCAAAAAGGCACAACGCGCCGTGTCAT
The DNA here is from genome assembly GCA_964019445.1 of Populus tremula. Taxonomy (NCBI): domain Eukaryota; kingdom Viridiplantae; phylum Streptophyta; class Magnoliopsida; order Malpighiales; family Salicaceae; genus Populus; species Populus tremula. Next base: position 21,115 of record CAXHTJ010000910.1, read on the forward strand.
TTAAATGGATTTTGGCGCCAAACACGTCAGATTTGTCGCACCCCAAAAAAATTCCTCTTGGCGCGCGGCATCGGCTGGCGATTTCTCGTTCTGTTTTGCTGATTTGGTTCTTTGGAGTCGCCACCTAGTAATTCATTGAGGGCTACTAGGAAACCTGATGTACTGGTCTTGTCAGAGATCGCGGGTAAGGGACTGGTTGTGGTTAGGGAAGGTATTAGCACCCCTAACGCACCCTACCTGAGGTAAGCTGCTTTGTGGACTTGATGTGTTAAAGAAGTTTTAAAAATTCTGTTCTTTCATCGAATTTTAGAAAATACAACTTACATGTAAGTTCATGATTCTTTATCCGTGATTAAATCGGAATATTAAATTCTTCTTTATTCTTGCAATTTTATCATAATAAAAAAAACATTCATAACAAAAATACACACCACATTCACTTTCAAGCTTCGTGGACTTGATGTGATATTAAAAATAAAATTTTAGCCCAATTCTAAGGCTTTGATAAATCAGTTATTACTTTTCCAGACTATATGTAGATACATGTTGCGATGTCGCAGTCGCACAAATTAATTACCCTAGCTTCAAACACAACACACAAGATAGTATAGAGCAAGCAAGGGGTCGATCCCACGAGGAAGATTTAGTTCAGATTTTTATGCTATACGTTATGCAATTTGGGGGGGGGGGTTGGATGTTATATAGGCTAAAGAAAAATAAAACAGAAAACTATCAAACAGAATTTAATAAAATCAGAAAATTATCAAGAGAACAAACCTTGGTCGCAATCACACATCCACCTATAGAAATCAGAACTGATCCTTGAAACGAAATTCCAGTTTATATTCTGAATTTTTATCTTTTCTTAACGTTGGTTAATTAACGGATCCGCCGTATAACTAACCCTAACCAACAAATAATCACAGTGTCCGCACTAATGATTTAATCCAATGGCAGCCTTAAGATCTAGATAAATTCATTATCTTAACAACTAAGTTGTCTGCTTATGTTGCTTTGATCGAATGTTCTCCCTAAGATTAATAACGTAGATCCGCTACAATTATTAAACTCAGTTGCTTCACAAGTTCATATACCACAACTCCGGTTTTGATATCAAACTTAGCAATAAATTGTCTATAATAATAACTTAGAGTCCGCTCTAGCAATTAAAATAAACAATCATAGGAAAAATAAGCATAGGAGAACAAACATATTCATCATATAAACTGAAAAGAAAAGGTAAAATAGATCTCACAGTTCTTGAAATCCGAAGGTTTCCGTGTCCTTGCAACCAAGAAAATGAGTTTAGCCTTGCATGTTTATTGAACAACTAATCAAAAAGATGGAAGAATGCATGATTTAGGGTTTCTTAGAGTAGGGGGCGTTTTTCTCCTCTTGGGTGGCTGCCCCCCTTCTCTTCTCTCATTCTTTTTATATGCTAGGAAACCCTAATCTCTATTTTACAAAATAGTCCTCCCTTAAGTAGACAATTTACATTTAAGTAGTTCAATAACTATTTTCCTAAAAAAGGAGAAATAGCTTTGCATGAAATCTTCAAGCTTTGACTTAGAGGAGCTACATTGCTGAAATAAAAACTTGGATGTCGGTTTAGATGCTTCGGAACGTAATCTGGACTCGTTTCTTCACGAAACCTGTTTGCTGGCAGAATTCAGTTGTCATCTTTGAAAAATCATATCTCCCTCATATGACATCGTTTTTGGCTGAAATTTGGAGCGTTTATAGGCCTTTGAGTCAGGAATCCAAAACAATTGAGTTTGCATCAATTGGACTTTTGTAGCTCTAGATATTCAAGTCGGACTGACCGAAGGTCAACATTGGCAGATTGCGAGATTTGACTTTGAAAGCTGCGATTTCCATGCTCTTCCTTATTTTATTGTCTTGCCTTAGATGTCCAGAAAGGTATGGATGTTAGCTTTTTAATGCCACTGGAATCACTTCATTTCGACCTTTAGAGCTCACGTTCTGCACAAAACATCGACTGAACGTCAAATCTGCCAATTACCTTCAATTTACTCCTTTTTGCATCTTTCATCCAAAAGTGCCTTCAAAACATAAAACAAAGAATATCAAGGCATTTTATATATAAAACATAGGCAAAACACTAGTTAAATGTGGGTGAAACTATCGAATAATATGGTTGCATCAAATACCCCCACACTTAGCTCTTGCTCGTCCTCGAGAAAGGATAGGTAAAATCAAATCAAAGTTAAATTAAATCAAATCATTATGACCAATCTCCTAATCTCCCATCAATATCCAAGAATATAGCATTATAAACAAGAACACAATTAAGAAGGATAAATAGTATAAATTTTCATGAATTTATTTACATGCAAACTTCAAAACTCAATTAATTGTCGGGATTTAAATGAAATCTATGCCATGCCAAAGTGATAGGTCCTCTCATTGATATACACTCCAACACTCACGTGTTTAGGGCTTATGTGTTTAAATCTCTCAAATTCAATCAATGAATATGTTCTACCATAAGCTTGCTCTTCAATCTCATCTCCATTACTAACATATTACAAGCAATGCATGAATCAAAAGGTCTTATTTCCGGTTGTAATGGGGCTAAGGTTAAGGTGAGGTAAAAGAGAGTAAAAGAGAAGGTTCAAACCAAAGAAAGTAGAGCATTCTAAAAAATGATATTTCAAACAAGATATTCCATCAAAGCACATAAATTTTCCATCTTTAATCACCAATGCTTAATTTTTTTTTTTCAAGCTCTTTCAACATAAAATCTTAAGAACATAAAGGAACACTTATTTCTTTCTTTCTTTCTCTTTTTTTTTTTTTTTTTTGTTTTTCACCTTTGGCAACTTGCCCATATTTTCATCAAGCATCACTTCTTCTTTCTTTTCACATAATTTCCAACCATAATTCCATAAGATATCACAAGTATATGCTCTACTAATCCTTGGCCAGGGGAAAGGAAAACATATATAAAGTTAAGGCTTATACATGGATAAAGCAAAGAAAAGATAAACAAGCTCAAAAGGGGCTTACTAAGGATAATATGCTTTAGGTTGGCTTTTTGGCTCAAATGGTTAAAATTCCTAATGCCTTTATCATCTTCATGTATATATGTAATGCGAATGTAATCTCAACAAGATATGAAGCAAGTTCTAGAGATACATATCATTGAAAGAATGCACACTCAAAGAATATAATGTTGAAGGCTCAAAAGCTTACATTGGTATAACACTATAAAGTCAACATGGCATATTCTCAAAGTCAATCCCTAAACCAATTAAACCTTAAAATTTGCATGCATATTCCTTCATTTGATTTATATCTTCATCTATCTCAATTAATTCTCATACATAATACTCATATTCTCAAAAACCAATGGGAGTTAAAAAGATCAAACATTTTTTTTTTTAAGAACAACAAAGAAAACTAAAATAAGAAAACCAAAATTCTCTCAATACCCCCACACTTAAAACACAACATTGTCCTCAATGTTGAAATAAAAGCAAAGGAACATAAGAGAATGACAGAAAATAAATTAAAATGCAAAAAAAATAAAAGATAACGAAAAAGAAAGCAAATCTGATTTTTTTTTCTTTTTGTGCTGGGTTGCCTCCCAGTAAGCGCTTTTGTTTTATGTCATTGGCTTGACATGTGGCATGCTCATTCTTCATAGATTGGTTCAGCTAACTCTACAGAAGCGGTGAGTTCTGTCTTCCAACCTTCATAGAAAGGTTTCAAACGATGCCCATTTACCTTGAGTACTTTGTTGGTTTCTAAACTTGTAATTTCAACTGCACCATAAGGAAAAACATTAGAAACAACAAAGGGTCCAATCCAACGGGAGCGCAACTTTCCAGGAAAAAGTTTCAAACGCGAATGATAAAGAAGGACTTTGTCCCCAACATTAAATTCTTTTCTTATAATCATTCGGTCATGGAGACTCTTAGTCTTTTCTTTGTAAATCCTTGCATTCTCATAAGCATCATTTCGAATCTCTTCCAACTCTTGCAATTGCAACTTTCTTGCAATCCCGGCAGCATCATAATCCATGTTACATTTTTTAACGGCCCAGAAAGCTTTGTGTTCAAGCTCCACCGGTAGATGACATGCTTTTCCATAAATCATCCTATAAGGTGACATTCCTATAGGTGATTTGTAAGCAGTCCGATAAGCCCAAAGTGCATCACCAAGTCGTAGACTCCAATCTCGCCGGTTGGGTTGCACTGTCTTCTCCAAAATGGACTTGATTTCTCGATTTGAAATTTCAGCTTGGCCATTTGTTTGAGGATGGTATGCTGTGGAAGTCCGATGAGTCACATGATATTTGCGTAACAATGCTTCCATTGAACGATTGCAAAAATGAGTACCACGATCACTAATGATAGCTTTAGGGATTCCAAACCTGTCAAATATATGAGTCCTGATAAAATCTAAAACAACCTTAGCATCGTTAGTTCGTGTGGCTTTTGCCTCAATCCATTTGGACACATAATCAACAGCAAGAAGGATATAAAGATTGCCAAAAGAAGAAGGAAATGGACCCATAAAATCAATACCCCAAACATCAAAAATTTCACTTACAATAATATTCATTAAAGGCATTTGATTCTTATGAGTGATATTACCTGTTTTTTGGCATTTTTCACATGATTTGCAAAAATGATATGCATCCTTAAAAATAGAAGGCCAATAAAAACCACTTTCAAGTACCTTGTGGGCCGTTCTTTTTGCTCCAAAATGCCCACCACAAGAATGAGAATGACAAAAGGTAAGAATGGAATGAAATTCATCTTGTAGTACACATCTCCTAACTACTTGATCCACACAAAATTTCCACAGATAAGGAGTATCCCAAAAATAATATTTAGCATCAGCTCGTAACTTGTCTTTTTGGGATGTAGACAAACCTGGAGGGAATTCTTTGGTGACTAAATAGTTCACCAAATCAGCATACCATGGTCTTGTAGAGGAATGTAACACATACAACTGCTCATCAGGGAATGTCTCTCGTATTGTTTCGGTTTGTATATCCTTAGTCCTTAGTCGGCTCAAGTGATCAGCCACATGGTTTTCGGCACCTTTTTTGTCTTTAATCTCAAGATCAAATTCTTGTAAAAGCAAGATCCACCTAATCAATCTTGGTTTGGACTCCTTTTTCTTCAAAAGATACCTTAAAGCTGCATGGTCAGTAAAAACAATGACTTTTGTACCAAGTAGATATGACCTGAATTTTTCAAGAGCAAACACTACTGCAAAAAGTTCCTTTTCAGTTGTATGGTAATTGCATTGTGCTCCGTCCAACATGCGGGAAGCATAAGCGATAACATGCAAATTCTTCCCTATTCTTTGCCCAAGGACAGCCCCTATCGCATAGTCACTCGCATCACACATTATCTCAAAAGGCTCATCCCAATTTGGTGGTTGGATGATAGGTGCAGATGTGACACGCTTTTTAAGCTCATCATGGGCATCTTTACATGCTTGATCAAACACAAAATCCACTTCTTTAGCTAATAGTTTGCACAAGGGTGATGTAATCTTCGAGAAATCTTTGATAAAACGTCGATAGAAACCTGCATGGCCAAGAAAAGAACGAATTTCCCTCACGCAGGAGGGGTAAGGCAATGATGAAATAACGTCTATTTTAGCTTTATCAACCTCTAATCCACGTGAAGACACAACATGCCCAAGAACTATTCCTTGTTCTACCATAAAATAACACTTTTCATAGTTTAAGACAAGGTTGGTTTCAATGCACCTTTTCAAGATCAAAGATAAATTTTCTAGACATTTATCAAAAGAATCACCATACACTGTGAAATCATCCATGAAAACCTCAATTATTCTTTCAACATAATCAGAAAAAATACTCATCATGCATCTTTGAAAAGTTGCAGGTGCATTACAGAGACCAAAGGGCATTCTCCTATATGCATATGTACCAAATGGACATGTAAATGTAGTCTTTTCTTGATCCTCAGGATTAATAACAATCTGATTGTATCCACTATATCCATCAAGAAAGCAATAAAAAGACTTACCTGCTAGCGTTCAAGCATTTGATCCATGAATGGTAATGGGAAATGATCTTTGCGTGTAGCAAGATTTAGCTTTCTATAATCAACACACATTCTCCATCCACTCGAGATGCGAGCAGGAATGAGCTCATCCTTTTTGTTTTTCACCAACGTGATTCCGGTCTTTTTGGGCACCACATGGATTGGCGCTACCCATTTACTATCCGTGATGGGATAAATGACTCCTGCATCTAACAGTTTCAAAATTTCAGCTTTCACTACCTCCATCATAGGCGGGTTCAACCTCCTTTGCATTTCCCTTCTTGGTTTGCATTGTCCTCCAATAGTATGTGATGCATACACATTGAGGGACTAATGCCCTTGATGTCAGCTAAAGTCCATCCAATGGCCGTCTTGTGATCACACAACAACTTCACAAGTTTTTCCTCTTGCGTATTTGTCAAACCTGTTGCTATAATAACGGGAAGTGTATTTTTTCACCAATGAATACATACTTCAAATTATCGGGCAAAGGTTTCAATTCTAACTCGGGGGCCTGTAAAATAGATGGCAAAAGCTTTTTATGTGAAAGTATTAAATCAACAAAGACATTACCATGGGGAACATTTGCAAAGATTGCAAAGCCAATGCTGATTCGTGCACATTTTGGGGAACACATATGTGCCTCTCCATCTTTTCTATCTCGGTAAAATCATAGCCATAGCTCAAGGCTACACTTAATCCATCCTCACACTCAAAATCAAAAACTTGCTGCACATACTTATCAACTTGGTCAAGCATGTGATAGAATAAACATTGCTATAAGGATATTTCATTGCATCATGAAAATTAAATTCAATCTTTTCATCTCCTACTTCCATAGACAAAGTATCCTTACCACAATCAATCTTTGTATTGGCAGTTTTCAAGAATGGTCTCCCAAACAATATAGGAGTGTTGTTTGATGAATCACAAGAGTCATGTTCCATATCAAGAATATAAAAATCACATGGAATGATCAAACTATCAATCTTGACTAGGACATCTTCTATCACACCAAGTGGGTAAACAAAACTCCGATCCGCAAGTTGTATTACAATGCTAGTTTTATTCAAAGGCTCAAGACTAAGAGAATCATAAACATGTTTGGGCATAACACTAATGGATGCACCTAAATCACACAAGGCCCTTTTAAAACTAGCATTACCAATAACACATGGGATAGTAAACGCACCTGGGTCCTTTTGCTTCAAAGGCATATTCTTTTGAACAACAGCAGATACAACTTCACCCATACTTACCATTTCATGACCTTTCAGTTTGAAAGCTCTCTTGGTAGTACACAACTCTTTCAAAAATTTGGCATACTTAGGAATTTGTTTGATAGCATCAAGTAAAGGAATGTTGAGTTCTACTTTCTTGAAGACCTCTAAAATCTCTTTTTCTTTGTCCTCTTTCTTTGACCTAGAAGAACTCATAGGAAAGGGTGGAATTGTTTTAAAACTAGAATTCATTAAGTGAGGAGTTACCTTTGGAGTGTTGGTCTTTGTTTCAGTTTGTGGAGAAGGAGGATGTTCCTTCTTTGTACTCAATTCAGTTTCTATCTCTTCTTCTTCCTCCATCTCAATTTGTTTTAACCTTTTCTCTTCAAGTTCTTTCCCACTTCGCAGCATGATCGCACTAACATTCTCTTTTGGATTCAATGCTTGGGAGGGCAATTTTCCATTCATTTGTGCTTCCAATTTCCCCACACTTGAAGCTACTTGCCCCATTTGCTTCTCCAAGTTGTGAATACTTGACCTTGTTTCCTGTTGAAAAGACATGACATTTTGTTGCAAGGTCACAGTGTTAGAAGCCAAAGTTTTCATCATCTCACGAAGATCATCATTGGATGAAGACCCCATAACATTGGAGTTTGTGAATGGAGGGGGCTGTCTTGCTTGATAATTCTGTTGGGATTGAAATCCATTGGGATGGAATTGTCGGCCTTGATTGCCTTGTTGAGGTTGGTTCCCATACCGTAGGTTAGGATGATCTCTCCATCCAGGATTGTACGTGTGGGAAAAAGGATCATACTTACGCTGAGGCTGTCCATTAAATGCTCCATCAACTGCATTAGCTTGTTCAATGTAATCTTCTTGCATTGTTGGGCATATATCTGAAGTATGTCCTTGTAAGGAGCATATGCTACAAGCTTTCACCTGTTGTACATTGCCACAAGCCAAAGAACGCACAAGAGAAGTAAGATCATTAACTTTATTCTCAAGGTTAGAAATACTTACCTCATTTACTCGTTTGTTTGCAAAGTCTCCACGAGTGCCAAACTGTTTCGAGTTGGCTGCCATGTTTGAGATTAATTGGCGTGCAGCCTCGGGTGTCTTATCTACCAATGCCCCTCCACTTGCAGCATCAATGATACTACGGTCAGTAGGTATCAATCCTTCATAGAAATATTGAATAAGAAGCTGATCGGGTATTTGGTGATGAGGGCATTGAATACACAGTTGCTCAAATCTTTCCCAATACTCGGAAAGTGTCTCTCCATGAGATTGTCGAATCCCACATATTTCTTTTCTTATGTTGGCAACTCGAGATGCTGGGAAATACTTCTCAAGGAAGATCTTTTTCATGCCATTCCAAGTTCCAATTGAACCTGGGAGAATGGAGAAAAGCCATGCTTTTGCTGCCCCTTTTAAAGAGAAAGGGAAAGCTTTCAACTTAACCTGTTCTTCGTCAACTCCATTCGGTTTCATGCCAACACAAACCATATGGAACTCCTTGAGATGAGTATGAGGATCTTCTCCTGCAAGACCATTAAATGTTGGTAGCAAATGTATAAAACCAGATTTGAGCTCAAAGTTTACACTATTGTCGATGTTTATGCACAATGGCTGATTTTCCACGTTAGGAGCAGCAAGCTCCTTGAGTGTTTGTTGTCGTGCATTAGCCATGGTGTTAAGGCGAGCTTCCTTTCGTAACCTGCGTAAAGTTTTTTCTATTTCGAGATCTAACTGCACTTGACTTTGATTAGTAGAACGGGTTACTGGCATAAAGCATCAAGAAAACTCAAAAGAAACCAACCACGCAAGAGATCAAAAACAATGCAAATTGTACGAAAATCTTACGTTAGAAAACTAAAACTGCCAAAAAACACTAGAAAACAGTGAACTTTAGCCTCGATAGAGTGGGGCTAGTGGTTTACCACTAGTTCTGTTTAGAACGTCGTTTCCCTTCAAGAAACAAAAGGCCGAAACCTAATTCCACCAAAAAATCTGTTTTGAACAGTACCATTGCTGCAAGTGAACAGTACCGCCGCAAGCAAAAATTATGTTTCTCTTTTTTTTTTTCAGAAATATAAATAACAATCACAGCAACTAAAAATAACAGTAAAAGCACAAGAATCAACTAAAATTACTTCCCCGGCAACGGCGCCAAAATTTGTTGCGATGTCGCGGTCGCACAAATTAATTACCCTAGCTTCAAACACAACACACAAGATAGTATAGAGCAAGCAAGGGGTCGATCCCACGAGGAAGATTTAGTTCAGATTTTTATGCTATACGTTATGCAATTTGGGGGGGGTTGGATGTTATATAGGCTAAAGAAAAATAAAACAGAAAACTATCAAACAGAATTTAATAAAATCAGAAAATTATCAAGAGAACAAACCTTGGTCGCAATCACACATCCACCTATAGAAATCAAAACTGATCCTTGAAACAAAATTCCAGTTTATATTCTGAATTTTTATCTTTTCTTAACGTTGGTTAATTAACGGATCCGCCGTATAACTAACCCTAACCAACAAATAATCACAGTGTCCGCACTAATGATTTAATCCAATGGCAGCCTTAAGATCTAGATAAATTCATTATCTTAACAACTAAGTTGTCTGCTTATGTTGCTTTGATCGAATGTTCTCCCTAAGATTAATAACGTAGATCCGCTACAATTATTAAACTCAGTTGCTTCACAAGTTCATATACCACAACTCCGGTTTTGATATCAAACTTAGCAATAAATTGTCTATAATAATAACTTAGAGTCCGCTCTAGCAATTAAAATAAACAATCATAGGAAAAATAAGCATAGGAGAACAAACATATTCATCATATAAACTGAAAAGAAAAGGTAAAATAGATCTCACAGTTCTTGAAATCCGAAGGTTTCCGTGTCCTTGCAACCAAGAAAATGAGTTTAGCCTTGCATGTTTATTGAACAACTAATCAAAAAGATGGAAGAATGCATGATTTAGGGTTTCTTAGAGTAGGGGGCGTTTTTCTCCTCTTGGGTGGCTGCCCCCCTTCTCTTCTCTCATTCTTTTTATATGCTAGGAAACCCTAATCTCTATTTTACAAAATAGTCCTCCCTTAAGTAGACAATTTACATTTAAGTAGTTCAATAACTATTTTCCTAAAAAAGGAGAAATAGCTTTGCATGAAATCTTCAAGCTTTGACTTAGAGGAGCTACATTGCTGAAATAAAAACTTGGATGTCGGTTTAGATGCTTCGGAACGTAATCTGGACTCGTTTCTTCACGAAACCTGTTTGCTGGCAGAATTCAGTTGTCATCTTTGAAAAATCATATCTCCCTCATATGACATCGTTTTTGGCTGAAATTTGGAGCGTTTATAGGCCTTTGAGTCAGGAATCCAAAACAATTGCGTTTGCATCAATTGGACTTTTGTAACTCTAGATATTCAAGTCGGACTGACCGAAGGTCAACACTGGCAGATTGCGAGATTTGACTTTGAAAGCTGCGATTTCCATGCTCTTCCTTATTTTATTGTCTTGCCTTAGATGTCCAGAAAGGTATGGATGTTAGCTTTTTAATTCCACTAGAATCACTTCATTTTGACCTTTAGAGCTCACGTTCTGCACAAAACATCGACTGAACGTCAAATCTGCCAATTACCTTCAATTTACTCCTTTTTGCATCTTTCATCCAAAAGTGCCTTCAAAACATAAAACAAAGAATATCAAGGCATTTTATATATAAAACATAGGCAAAACACTAGTTAAATGTGGGTGAAACTATCGAATAATATGGTTGCATCAATACATGTTCTACATTTCCATGGAAAATTCAACATGATTTTTATCTGTCCTTTAGATATTTGTGCTTATAAATTAAATTCCTTTTTTTTTCAATAACATACATAAAAAAAAATTACAAGCACACAAACATTTCTTTTTTTTATTATTATCACTTTCTCTTTCTTTTCTTTTCTTTTCTTTTACATCCTTTTTTTGGTTCTTTTTATACATCACATTACAAATTATAAAAACAAATCAAACTAAATAAAAATTACATTACATAATTTACAAAATTACAAAATAGTCCCTAAACTCCAGAAATTGCAAGGAAACACCTTTGCCATTGCAAGGACAGCGGCGGCGTGTCCTCCCACGCGCCCCCACCATTGGCGGTGCGTGGGTCCACGCGCCGCCTGAGAAGCACCGAATAGGAAGGGGTCAGCCACAGCTTGCTCCCCTCTTCACCTTCTCGCCGGTGGTGAGGATCATGACCTGCAAAACAAAAAAAAACGCAACAACAATCTGTTTTAATTTTCGTTTTTCATGGTTTTCGGATCTGCCTCTCTTCTCGTTTAGATCTGCAGATCGGCCTCTATTTTTTTGGTTTTCGTTGCCTTCTCCTGTGCATTAAGTGGCCGGTGGAGCTGTTGCATGTTATTTCCTTCTTCTTCGAGCGGCAGCTCTGGCGGCTGAGGAAGGAGTGTTGGAGGCCGGAGCTGCCGCGGGAAAGCTTCAGTGCTGATGGAGATGAAGAGATCGGGGACGAAGGAGAGGCGGCCGGTGGTAGAGGCTCCTGTGTTGTCGGCTGGGAGAGTAGAGGGACGACGCTGTTGTTGCCGCCGCTGGGGGCTGAATGGAGGAGAGCAGATCTGCGGTTGGCTGAGGGAAGATCGGTGTTGTGGGCGTTGTTGCTGCTGACGGAGGCGAGCTTGTCCTGTGTTGGAGGAAAGGCTGGTAGTGGGATCGCCGGAGGGGAAGGAAGAAGAAAAAAAATCCGGTTGGGGGGGCTGCTGTGGAGTGTTGTCGTGAGCGGCTCCTTTTTTTTTTTAGTAGGGGAAGGCTGCTGTGTTTGAGGAGAAGAGTTACTGTGTCCAGCGGCTGAGGAAGAAGAAAAATCAGAAGGTAGGGGGGGTTGTGGCTGGCGGCTTGGTTTTGATGGGGGGAGAAAAAAAATTAGGCTCTTAGGGTTTTTGCTTTATGTTCCCTCTCCCCAAAATTACCAAATACCCCCCCCCCTATTTTTGAGTTTTGAACCTATATTTATAGGTAAAATGTTGTCAGGGATTCCAAATTGGTCCCTCAACTTCTTTCTTTTTTTGCAAATTTGATTCTTTCTTATTGTTTTTGTATTTTTTGAAAATGAGCAATATCAACGTCGACTCAATGAGGAAAATCAATGACTTTAAAAATGACGAGTGAAAAGTCGAACGCGTTCCAAAAAACCTTTGAAAATTAAAATTCTTTTTAGAAGACGTTGAAAATGCTAAAAAACATTGCAAAATATATTAAAAACATATTTTTTTGGATTTTTGTTGTTTTCACTATTTTTGGATTTTCCGAAAATTTTATCAAAAAGGTGGGTCAAAAATTGGGTAGCAACAGTTGCCCCCTCTTTACAATGCTTACGAAGCAAAACTCCTCAAAATTTTGCATAGTAAGCTTTGTAAAGAAAACAAAAGGAAAATGATCTTATTATCTTGGGCGACATGCCCCTTTTGAAGAAAAGTGGTCTATTTTCAGGGGCGACCGGCCCACACAATCACACTGGTCTACTTTCACGGGCGACTTGCCCACATATACTCAAAGTGGTCTATTTTCAGGGGCGACCTGCCCACACACTCACACTAGTCTATTTTCACGGGCGACCTGCCCACACATACTCACTCTTGTCTATTTTCAAGGGCGACCGACCCACACTCTCACACTGGTCTGTTTTCAGGGGCGACCTGCCCATACATACTCACTCTGGTCTATTTTCAAAGGCGACCGACCCACACTCTCACACTGGTCTGTTTTCAGGGGCGACCTGCCCACACATACTCACTCTGGTCTATTTTCAGGGGCGACCGACCCACACTCTCACACTGGTTTGTTTTTAGGGGCGACCTGCCCACACACTCACACTGGTCTATTTTCACGGGCGACCTTCCCTTTTGATTGGGTTTACCTGAGATCCCATCTGGCGATCTAACAAGAACAAAAATCGATGTGTAGCTCGATCAACCTGAAATCCCATTTAGTGATTCTGCGTGATTAGGCTAAACTGAGATCCCTTCGCCGATCCCCTTTAACCATAACCAAGGTCTGTGTGGTTAGACTGAACTGAGATCCCTTCGCCGATCCCCTTCAACCAGAACCAAAATCCTTTTCAATTAGGTTAAACTGAGATCCCTTTGTCGATCCCCTTTAACCATAACCAAGGTTTGTGTGGTTAGACTGAACTGAGATCCCTTCGTCGATCCCCTTCAACCAGAACCAAAATCCTTTCCAATTAGGTTAAACTGAGATCCCTTTGCCGATCCCCTTTAACCATAACCAAGGTCTGTGTGGTTAGACTGAACTGAGATCCCTTCGTCGATCCCCTTCAACTAGAACCAAAATCCATTCCAATTAGGTTAAACTAAGATCCCTTCGTCGATCCCCTTTAACCATAACCAAGGAATGTGTAGGGTTGGGCTAGACTGAGATTCCTTTCAGCAATCCCCTCTAACCAGAACCAAAATCCTGTGTATGGTTGGGCTAGACTGAGATTCCTTTTGGCAATCCCCTCTAACCAGAACCAAAATCCTGTGTGTGGTTGGGATAGACTGAGATTCCATTCGGCAATCCCCTCTAACCAGAACCAAAATCCTGTGTGTGGTTGGGATAGACTGAGATTCCTTTCGGCAATCCCCTCTAACCAGAACCAAAAATCCTGTGTGTGGTGGGATAGACTGAGATTCCTTTCGGCAATCCCCTCTAACCAGAACCAAAATCCTGTGTGTGGTTGGGATAGACTGAGATTCCATTCGGCAATCCCCTCTAACCCGAACCAAAATCCTGTGTGTGGTTGGGATAGACTGAGATTCCTTTCGGCAATCCCCTCTAACCAGAACCAAAAATCCTGTGTGTGGTTGGGATAGACTGAGATTCCTTTCGGCAATCCCCTCTAACCAGAACAAAAATCCTGTGTGTGGTTGGGATAGACTAAGATTCCTTTCGGCAATCCCCTCTAACCAGAACCAAAATCTTGTGTGTGGTTGGGATAGACTGAGATTCCTTTCGGCAATCCCCTCTAACCAGAACCAAAAATCCTATGTGTAGCTCGGTCAACCTGAAATTCCATATGGCGATTCCCTTTAACCAAAGCTACTTGAGATCCCATCTGGCGACCTCATTCAATTGGAACAAAAGAATGTGTAAAAAGTGGTCTCATTATAATGGGTGACCTATCCAGGAAAAAAAATGGTGGTCTCATTGTGATGGGTAACCTACCCAGATGGAAAAGAGGAAGAGTGGTCTCATTCTTATGGGTGACCTACCCAGGGGGAAAAATATGAAGTGTGGTCTCATTGTAATGGGTGACCTACCCAGATGGACAAAATATGATGAAGTGGTCTCGTTGTGATGGGCGACCTACCTAAAATAGAAAGAATGTGAAGTGCGGTCTCATTATAATGGGTGACCTACCCAAAAATGGAAAAAAATATGAAGTGTGGTCTCATTGTAATGGGTGACCTACCCAGATGGAAAAAAATATGATGAAGGGTGGTCTCATTGTCATGGGTGACCTACCTGGATGGAAAAAATGTAAAAAACACGGTCTCATTGTCATGGGTGACCAACCCAAATGGAAGATGTGATATGACAAGTGTGAAAAATAGGACTTACCTGGCGAAGTTTTTGAGGGGATGACAGAAGAAGGGTCTGGAAAACTTGGTGCTTCCTGATAATTTCCTATCATAGGATTTGACAACTCGGTGTTTCCTGACTGCAAGAGTTGAAAACTCGAGGCTTCCCGATTGCAAGGTTGATCTCTTCATTTCTTTGGGATTTTCCTAATGGTAGGGTTCATCCCATCGTCCTTTTATTCCATGATCAAAGCCGATTCTTTATTATCATCACCACAATGCTTCTTTCTTTTTCCACCATCCTGCTGGACCTCATTAAGGATTCTCCTGATTTGAAATATAGGTCCCCTCTCTTTGATGCTCCATCTTCATAGGGTGCCCTTGTTTGTATCCTAAAGCTTTCTTTATTCTTTCGATGCATTGGCTCGTTCATGTGCTAGCCATCCACTCAGCTGTAAATGCAGTGCCCATCCCGGGCTGTCTTCGACAATTACTGCTTGCATCGTTCATCAAGCTTGACCCTGCCCCCAAGTGTGGTACTGCTTGATTCATCATGAAGGATTTTCTCTCCTGGCTTCTTCTGAGAATTATCCTTTGATTGATTGTGTGCATCATGCGAACACCCATCAAGATTGTTAATCAGTCATGAACTTGCCTCTAGTTGCAACAGTACTCTTCAAGTACATGTTATCATCAGCCTTCTTGGAACTCATTCAGTCATCCAGTCATGCATCTCATAGCTTGCAGTACAAAGGCTCATGGTTGTATGCTCAGTGTTCTTCTCAATAGATTCCCTTCAACTCTTCTAATCAGATTTGTGAAAAGAAATGTCTCGGCCTCATCAATGATGCTGCTTTTATCACTCATACTCATGCGGTGAAGCGCTCATCTGGCTTCAAAACAAGTTATCCCACAATCAGTCTTCGAGGTGGGTGCCTTTCCGACATTCATTCAGTGCAGTTGTGTGATAACATCTGTCTATAACCATGTTTCAAAGAATGACAATATGAGATTGTCCTTTAAGTGCAGCATTGTTCCACAGTCAGTCTTGGTGGTGTGCATCTTTTCACCATTCAATTACATTCATCTGTGTATCTTCATCGATTGCTAGCCATCTTTCAAAAGATGATGATATGAAAGTGTCCTTCAAGTACATCCTTGTTTCTCCATTGCCGACAAGGTTCACCGGAGCATGGGCCATTTTGGAATGACATTGCCCCCAGTATGATCTGAATGTGCTCGTTCATTGATTATATGTCTTTGAACGTCATTGTCTTCAGTTCACTGATTCATCATTTAATCATCCTTCATTGCCTCATAGCTGATCTGAACACCGCTTGTTTTTCCTTTTCAAGGTCTACTGTATTGCCCCCAGCTGCTCAACTTTTCACGGAGTTTCGAGGACTTCAATGTCATTTCTATCAAGGATTTCGGAGACTCAATCAATGTTCTTTTGTGTCCGATAATCTTCCTTGTTCTGGAATCAACTCTCATATTTCAAAGATCATGTCTATTCAAAGTCTAGTTTGTTGAAATGAAATCAGAGATGTCCTTTTTTAAAATCTTTTGAAAATTAAGCTTTTTGATCAAAGACCCAACACACGTTATTTGAAGTATACAGTCCTTTGATTGTCATGCCTTTTGAAAACAGAAATTGACCCAATGTAGGATAAAAATGGTTTTTTTTCCATGGTTTTTTTTCTATCCACTTTAAACTCTCATTTTGGGTATATCTTTTGATGGTCTATGATGAGGTGACATTTTTATGAATTTCAAAAACAAGATGCTCACGCTTTATCAAGAAAGGTTATTTCTTTTCTTAGCATTTATTTTATCAACATGCATAATAACTAGTAGCTTAATTCATGAAGTCACGACCCTTATGGAAAAAGCTCTTCAAGTTTTGAGAGCGCCATTTATCGGTTCAGATTGCTTACTTGATCAAAAAGGGCTTTTAAAAGCATGTAATGCAGGCTATGGTTCATGGCTATGAAAGAAAAGGAATCTCAAAGGCTCAAAAGGTGTTTGAGGGTTTCAAAGACCTAGGATCAACATCAATTATTCATTAACTCCTTTCTATTGTTGTCTTTGTAGAGGAAACGACCTATAACCTCGTTAACCTCAAAGATCAGACTTCTCTTAACATAAGTCAATAATGCAAATCCACTTTTCCTTGATGAATAACCAACCTTAATCATCTGATAACATCGTAGGCTTTATAATGGATCCCAAAAGTCAACGTTTATAGCTTAGTCTTTTTTCTGGTATTGACTTTTGTTCTTCCTAGACTTGATAGACGTTTTCCTTCCTTTACCTTTTGACTTGTATTTAAGTGAAGGCAATTTCAACTTCCTTTTTTTCATTCTTTTTTTTTTTTAGCCTTTCTCAAAACTTTCTTATAAGCCCCCAGTCTATGTGTCTTCTTCTAGCTCTCTCTCAATCATTGGACTTTTGTTCTAAGCCTTCCTTTTTATCCATTAATCATATCAATGTCTTCAAAATATCTCTCATTTTCCCCCAGTGTGGGGTGTGATCCTAGTCAGGGTTTTCATGAAAAAAATATTCTATCCAGCTCAAAATGGGACTACAAGGGATATAATCTTTAGAAAGTGAAGGGATATCAAAGATGGCCTTTTCTCATTTCAAGCAAGGTCGGTTAGAACCGATAAATTTTGACCCCATCCAGTGTAATGATTGGGACTTGTAAGAATCATGATTCACGAGTCCATAACTACCGAATCCACTGCATGTCATTATGCACTACTGCTAAAACTTAGCTATATGATGTGTGGTTCAGTTTCAGGAGGTATGAGTTCAAAATTTGTTCGGTCACCTCATGTCATTTCAACAAGAATCGAGTCATTTCTGTAATCAAAACACTTTTAATCTTCCGGATTGATTAACCTTTATCACATGTTGGAGTTTGATCAAAATATTTTGTCAGAAAAAAAAATATTAAACATTTGTTGATTTCAAAACAACAAAGAGACAAAAGCAAGGCATGTTTCGTTGAAGGATGAGATGTGATATCAAAACAAAAATGCAAAATTCCATAACAATATGATTGGTAGTTCATCACCATTCTTGAATCAGCTTTTCTGGCAATATCTGTGTTTTGCCAAGCACTTTCGATCACATGTCATTTTGATGATGTTCGGGGGACAATATAGCCAATGACACCCTCCTTTGCAAGCTCCATTTGTCCCTTGCTCACCAACTTTCAGACTCGCTTCTTGAAATTCTTGCAATTTCTCAATTAAAATGGTTGAGGACCCCATCATGACATCACATCTCTTGTCTGGATTAAACCATCCAGAAAATAGTGGTTGCATGGGATTTGTCGGAGTCAGGTAAAAGTCTGGAATCTAGCAGATGCTGGCAAATAAACTCACATGACAACTATTCAATTGAAATTCTTGCAACTATTCCATTGAAATGGCCGAGGACCCCACCATGACATCACATTTCTTGTTTGGATTATACCACCTAGAAAATGGTGGCTGCATGGGATTTTTCGGCGTTTAGCAAAAATCTAGAATCATGCAGATTCTGGTCGACAAACTTAAGTGGCAGAGGAATGTCAATCTTGGTAAAGACATTTGAGTAATTGATGCTACCGTGAGACCTGGCTAGACCACATAATTAAGGTTTTCCTCCATCAGAGTCTTCTTTTGATTCATCTCTCATTGTTTCTCTGGAATCCTTGGCAGAACCTTCAATCTTTCTCATCTTGATAGCTTGTTCAATTTTTGGCAATCCACGCAACTTCATGTCAATCTTCCAATGTTGGTGTTGTTGTTTTAGGACTATTGGAAACCTCTCAATATCTAGGTAATCCTAGCAGTGCGCAAAAACAAAAATGTATGGAATCATATATTGTCAAAATTGGAAGAGAAACTGATGAATCCACAACTCCTCTATTTCCTCTTTGATTCCTCACTTACGGTGCAGCAAACAGCCACTTTTGCGTTTTAATGCCAGTACTAGTAGGAGAAAATTATGGACAGTCTGAAACCAACTGCATCCCTTCTTGGATTTCCCATTTACAGATCCACAAATAGATTCCTGTTGAGAGATCTCTACAACGTTGAAGTTTGATGTCTGCTCAATGTTTTTCAAACCAAATCTGGCTCTTCAACATGCTACAGTTTCTTCGTGCTGAAACTGATGAGGGAAATATTTGTAGCATATGCAATTAGTAAATCCTCTCTTGCACTCTCAACTTGCAGCATCATAAACAAATTTTTATAGAGAAAGCTCTGCCACGTTGAAGTTCGACGACTACTCATATTTTCAGACCAGGCTTGACTCCTCTGCCTAGTACAATGTTTTGCTCGTGCCACTGGTGGGAAAAAAGTTTCAAAGCATATGAAATTAATACATCCCCCTTTGCATTTCCCATTAGCAAATCCACAAATAAATCTCTACAGAGAGAGCTCTACTACGTAGAAGTTCAGTGTCTGATCATGGTTTTTCAGACCAACATCTTGTGTTGCTGACTGAAATTGAGCTCATAATTGGGGTAACTTCAAAGCAGACTAATGCACCATGTACAAGAGGCTAGTAGTTGTTTGGTTCCATTAGATGATGTGGAGGCGATGAACACTTAACAGTGCAACTGAACAGGAATCAGAGTTGTCATTAGTTGATGACTGAAGGCATTGTTGATGTTGTTCATGACTGAAAAGGAGAGGTACAGCTTCAATTGGACGTGGCCAAGCAGTGTTCCCACAGAAGACTGTGCAGACATTCTCTTTCCATTTAAATACTCAACACTTGTTCAAGCAAATCTGAGTCTAGTTGTTTCACCTTTGATGCTCTCAACCTTAATCTGATAATGAGCCTCTATCCGACACCTTTCTTCATTTCCATCATCTTTCTTCAATCACGTGTAGCACAACTTGTGCGGGAGACCTACCTTTCAACCCGATACATGCATGATAAATGTATGAATATGTAATCTATATGATGAACTCGCCCTTCGAGGGGTGACATATGATCGCAACTCTTGTATGATGAAACAAGAATCTTGATTCTTGCACAAACTCTACAATGAAAATTTTCTGAGCAACGGTCATTGTGTCACCCATAAGTCTGGAGTTCAAGATGCTTCAAGAAGGGCTTGCTCGGATGCAAAACAATATATACGGAGCATACATCCTAAAGGCAGGTTCTAATCTTTTTAAGTGAGACAAAAGGTAGGTTTACTATTTGGTCTCTAAAAAGGGGCTCTCGTTGTCCCAGTGATCGCCCTCGTAGAGGCAATATGGGGGCTTGTAGGCAACAAGATGGCACGTGTCCAACTATTACCAGTCTAAGCACTCAATGAAGAGTTGGGGTTTACACAACGAAGGTAAGCTGCTAGTCCCCCTCCTAACCTGAAGCTTGTGGGTGCTTTAAAAAATTAACTATGTGATGCATGAGATAATTCTACAAAATGCATGGATAAAACAAACATAAAAAAAACACAAAAATGCAAAAACATACACATCAAATATACAAAGCTTAGTCCAATAATGTTGAAAACAATACCTTCCCTTGTGGAGTCGCCATTCTGTCGCACCCGAAAACAAATCCTCCTGGCGCGCGGCATCGGCTGGTGATTTCTCGTTCTGTTTTGCTGATTTGGTTCTTTAGAGTCGCCACCTAGTAATTCATTGAGGGCTACTAGGAAACCTGATGTACTGGTCTTGTCAGAGATCGCGGGTAAGGGACTGGTTGTGGTTAGGGAAGGTATTAACACCCCTAACGCACCCTACCTGAGGTAAGCTGCTTTGTGGACTTGATGTGTTAAAGAAGTTTTAAAAATTCTGTTCTTTCATCGAATTTTAGAAAATACAACTTACATGTAAGTTCATGATTCTTTATCCGTGATTAAATCGGAATATTAAATTCTTCTTTATTCTTGCAATTTTATCATAATAAAAAAAACATTCATAACAAAAATACACACCACATTCACTTTCAAGCTTCGTGGACTTGATGTGATATTAAAAATAAAATTTTAGCCCAATTCTAAGGCTTTGATAAATCAGTTATTACTTTTCCAGACTATATGTAGATACATGTTCTACATTTCAATGGAAAATTCAACATGATTTTTATCTGTCCTTTAGATATTTGTGCTTATAAATTAAATTCCTTTTTTTTATTCAATAACATACATAAAAAAAAATTACAAGCACACAAACATTTTTTTTTTTTAATATTATCACTTTCTCTTTCTTTTCTTTTCTTTTCTTTTACATCCTTTTTTTGGTTCTTTTTATACATCACATTACAAATTATAAAAACAAATCAAACTAAATAAAAATTACATTACATAATTTAAAAAATTACAAAATAGTCCCTAAACTCCAGAAATTGCAAGGAAACACCTCTGCCATTGCGAGGACAGCGGCGGCGCGTCCTCCCACGCGCCCCCGCCATTGGCGGCACGTGGGTCCACGCGCCGCCTGAGAAGCACCGAATAGGAAGGGGTCAGCCACAGCTTGCTCCCCTCTTCACCTTCTCGCCGGTGGTGAGGATCATGACCTGCAAAACAAAAAAAAACGCAACACCAGTCTATTTTAATTTTCGTTTTTCATGGTTTTCAGATCTGCCTCTCTTCTCTTTTAGATCTGCAGATCGGCCTTTATTTTTTTGGTTTTCGTTGCCTTCTCCTGTGCATTAAGTGGCCGGTGGAGCTGTTGCATGTTCTTTCCTTCTTCTTCGAGCGGCAGCTCTGGCGGCTGAGGAAGGAGTGTTGGAGGCCAGAGCTGCCACGGGAAAGCTTCAGTGCTGATGGAGATGAAGAGATCATCGGGGCTCTCATCAGTCAATGATATACTGTCAAATTTTAATTTTTATATTTTTGAACATCCTCAATCAATTTTTGAGCATTTTTAGGACGCTCTGGCATTTTTTTTCACTGTTACATTTTTTATAATATATTGTTTTTGATTTTTTTTGTATTTTATTATTTTTTATGTGGGGACCCAAAATGGGTTACAACAGTTGCCCCCCTCTTTACAATGCTTACGGAGCAAAGATTTATGCATAGTAAGTGTTGTAAAGATAAAACAAAATTGGTTTTCCGAAACGGGTCGTCTCAAAATTTGATTGACCTAAAACTTCAACCGGACCCAAAGTCCTGTGTGTGGTTGGGCTAAACTGAGATTCCTTTCGTCAATCCCCTTTAACCCGAAACTTAAATATTATGTGTGTGTGGTTAGTGTTGCTACCCAATTTTGACCCATGTTTTTGATATATTTTCAAAAAATTTCAAAAATAGAGAAAAAACAAAGAAAATCCAAAAACTATGTTTTTTAATATTTTTTCGTCATTTTAGCATTTTCAACGTCGTCTAAAAAAAAAAAGAATTTAAATTTTTAAAAGATTTTCAAACGCGTTCAACTTTTCACGCGTCATTTTTAAAATCATTGATTTTCCTCGTTGAGTCGACGTTGATTTGCTCGTTTTAAAAAAAATACAAAAAAACAAGAAAAATCAAAATTTACAAAAAAGAAAGAAGTCGAGGGACCAAGTTGAAAAACTTGGCAACATTTTTTGCCTATAAATACTGGTTTCCAACACTTGCAAAGGGGGGGGGCAATTTTGATACATGGGGGGTTAATTTTGGAAACACTAAAAAAATACAAAAAAAAGAAAACCTAAACCACAAAGAACCCTAAAAAACACAGTAGCCGCCCCTTTCCTAAAAAAAAAATCCCAAACACAGCCCCCTTCCCCGGAGTTTGATTTTTTATTTGGTCACCCGAAACCAAGCAGGCCTTCCCCCTGGTTTTGAATGCTTTTTCTCAACACCGCCCCCCATCCTTTACTTTTTTTTTTGTTTTTCTTTCAACACCAGAACCATTTTCTTCTTCTCCAAACAACCGCCGGTCATCTCCTTCTCCTTTTGAAATCAAAAGCCAGCGCCACCCCTTCTCCCCTCATCAAAGTTCTCTCCCAGCCTTTCTTCTTCACCCGTAGGAGTCAACAGCGTCATCCACCACAGCGGTTTCGTCCATCACAGCGGCGCCCTCAGTTCCACCCGAGCATCGGCGGCACGCCCACAGACCCGATCAGTTCGCTCCTCTCAACCATCAACGGCGCCGGCCACGGACCAATCGACATACCCCACCGCAGCACAGCCTCATCCCCTCAACCAGAGAACGGGCGGAGTTCGTTTCTCCATCACCACCGACCCGAACTCCTCAGCACCGCTACCGGGTTCCTGCTACAATCGACCACCGACAGCTCCTCCTCCACGACGATCTACCACCGGGGACGAAGAAGAAACCCATCACAGACTGATCTGGGAAAGAAGTAGAACCGAAACAGAGAAGAAGAGAAATCGAAGCATGATTTCAAAAAAACAAAGGAAATAATAAATAAAATCAACTGGTGTTTCCGTTATTGTTATTGTTGCAGGTCACCGCCGGTGCAAGGGGGCAGAGAAGAGCAAAAGGTTCCCGATCCACCGATCCACTGGAACAACGCGCCACCGTCGCCGAGCAGCTCCAGAATTCATCCTGACAGTGTTCCGGGTTGTTTTGGGGTCATTTTTGTAATTTTCAAATTGTTTAATGTAATATTTCTTTAGTTTTTTTTTTGTTTGTATTTTGTAAATATGGAAGAAAAAGGAAAAGAAGGAAAAGAAAAGAAAAGAGAAAGTGATAAATAACAAAAAAAAAAGAAATGTTTGTGTGTGCTTGTATATTTGTTTTTATTTATTTATTTATGTTATTGAATTAAAAAAAAAAAAAAAGAGACAAAAAAAAAATTTAATTGTTAATTTAAATATGGTTAAATATCTCAAGGACAAATAAAATCAAGTTGTATTTTCCACGAAAATGTGAGAACAAGTTTCTACATATATTTGGGGATTTAATAACTGATTTATTCAAGCCTTAGAATTTAATTAATATTTTAAATTTTCAAATCACATCAGAACACGAAGCAGCTTACCTCAGGTAAGGTGTGTTAGGGGTGCTAATACCTTCCCTAACCACAACCAGTCCCTTACCCACGATCTCTGATAAGACCAGTACATCAGGTTTCCTAGTAGCCCTCAATAAATTACTAGGTGGCGACTCCCACGAACGAATTCAAAGCAAACACAACAAACGATGAAAAATCGCCAGCCGATGTCGCATCAGGATTTTTAGGGTGCGACAGTTAGGATAGACTGAGATTCCTTTCGCCAATCCCCTCTAACCATAACAAAAAGTCTGTGTGTAGCTCGGTCAACTTGAAATCCCATATGGAGATTCCCTTTAACCAAAGCTACATGAGATCCCATCTGGCGACCTCATTTAACCAAAACAAAAGAATATGAAAAAAACGGTCTCATTGTAATGGGTGACCTACCCAGATGAAAAAAAGGAAGAGTGGTCGTGTTGTAATGGGTGACCTACCTAGGTGGATGAATGGTCTCATTGTAATGGTTGGCCTACCCAAGTAAAAAAAACATGGAGAAGTGGATGGCGAGGGCTCAAAGGCGCACTCGAAAAGAGGTAGGGTTAGAAAACGCACTACCAAAGGATGAGGGCTCAAAGGCGCACTCAAAATGGAGGTGAGGGCTCAAAAGTGCACTCAAAAGGAGGTAGGGTTAGAAAACGCACTACCAAAGGGATGAGGGCTCAAAGGCGCACTCAAAATGGAGGTGAGGGCTCAAAAGCGCAGTTAAAAGGAGGTAGGGTTAGAAAACGCACTACCAAAGGGATGAGGGCTCAAAGGCGCACTAAAATGGAGGTGAGAGCTCAAAGGCGCACTCAAAAAGAGGTAGGGTTAGAAAATGCACTACCAAAGGGATGAGGGCTCAAAGGCGCACTCAAAATGGAGGTGAGGGCTCAAAGGCGCACTCAAAAGGAGGTAGGGTTAGAAAACGCACTACCAAAGGGATGAGGGCTCAAAGGCACACTAAAAATAGAGGTGAGGGCTCAAAGGCGAACTCAAAAAGAGGTAGGGTTAGAAAACACATTACCAAAGGGATGAGGGCTCAAAGGCGCACTCAAAATGGAGGTGAGGGCTCAAAGGCGCACTCAAAAGGAGGTAGGGTTAGAAAACGCACTACCAAAGGGATGAGGGCTCAAAGGCACACTAAAAATGGAGGTGAGGGCTCAAAGGCGCACTCAAAAAGAGGTAGGGTTAGAAAACGCACTACCAAAGGGATGAGGGCTCAAAGGTGCACTCAAAATGGAGGTGAGGGCTCAAAGGCGCACCCAAAAGGAGGTAGGGTTAGAAAACGCACTACCGAAGGGATGTTGAAACACTAATCTGTCAATCTCCCTACCATGTGTGTTTGATTGCCCCCCAGTTTGATCATGCCCCCCAAATGTTCAACTTGGGTTTAGTTTGGGGTGAGGATATGTGAAAGTAAGTTTGGGTTTTTTGTACAATGAAATGTTTTCATGCAAAAAATTTTTTTTAGAACTTCCAAGTCATTCCAATCACAAAAATGATTTTGACATTGGTTCAAAATAAACTTGTTCTCAAAAATTCAAGTGATTCCTATGGGCAGGTTTCTTGAAGTGACGAAAGCTTTTTGATTTTGGTTAAAGATGAAGGTGACATCTGGTTGGTCACAAAAGGTTTAAATGTCAATTTGAGGGTTATTGAGAACCGAATTGATTCAAAGCATTTATTTTATTTGCATGAATAATGATTTGACCCGCATGAGAAAGCACTGCCTACCTATCCAGATTGCTTGCCTTTGATCAGAAAGGGCTTTATCAGGTACGTAATGTAGGCTTCAGTTATTGGTTATGTCACACCCCAAAAAAAAATAGAATTGCGGGTTCGACTGGCGAATTTTTTATTTTTATTTACTGATTTGGTTCTTTGGAGTCGCCACCTAGTATTTTGGTCACTAGGAACCCTAACTGGTCTCAGAGATCGGGTACGAAGACTGGTTGCGTAAAGGGAAGGTATTAGCACCCCAAATACGCCCTACCTAAGGTAAGCTGCATTGTTTTATTGTCTGATAAAAACTAAGGTGTTATTATACTTCTAGTCGTTGGTCTGTTTATGGTTCAAGAAAAATCCTCCTCGGTAAGAAGGTCTTTTATCTTATCGGGTAAAATCCTAACCATTCTAACGTCTATACCAAAACTTTATTAATAATATTTAGGAATACGTTTTACGTATAAATTCGTAATCCCAAATACTAAAAGAAAACAAAAAGATTTTTTTTAGAATTTTTGAAATATTGGCCTAGTTCTCATGGCTTGAATAAACTGGTTATTATAGCCAAAATGCATGTTAATACATATATTGTTTTGAAAATTTTCTTTGTTGTGTGAAAATATGATGTTATAATATTTATATATATATATTGGAGAGACTAGGCTGTATTTTAAAAACAAAACAAAAAAAATTTGGAAAATATTATTTTTTTTATGCTTTGACGAAAATCGGGTATTTTAATACTGAGCTTGTATCCTTACGGTATAAAAATACAACCCAATATTAATCCACTTTGCTAAAAATATGCAGGAAAAATCAACAATATTTTTAGGGACTTTTAGAAATTTTTTGAAAGCAAAAACATTTTTTATTCTGAAAAATCTTTGATGTTTTGACGAAAATCGGGTATTTTTAACACTGGTTTTGTATCTTTACAGTATAAAAATACAAACCAACATTAAACCACTTTGACAAAAATATGCAGAAAAATCACAATATTTTTTTAAGATTTTTCAAAATATATATTTTTTAATTATTATATTTTTTATATATATACATATATATACACATATATTATAACATATTATATAATATATAATATAAAAACAATTCGGGCTGGGCCGGCCCAAATAAACGGGCCGGACTCAGCCCACACAAAGAAAGGTTGGGCCGAACTCGGCCCAGACTTGGTTGGGCCGATCTCGGCCCAACAGGCCATCATGCTTCTTCTGGTTTGGGTCGGACCTGACCCAGACCTAAAGACTGGGCCAGAACCGGTCTGGCCCAGGAGAGAAAAAAATGAAACGGGGAGGGGAATTAATTTTCCCCTCCCGTCCTCCTGCATGCAATAGGATTATGCATGCAGGAGGAAGACGCTGCTAAAACAAAGGCAGGGGGGGAGAGGACGTTACCTGGCGTGGGGGAGGCGGTGCTGCGGTGGCTCTGCGGTGGCGTGGCTTCGCGGACGGCGGCGAGAAGTTTCTTCCTCTCTCCTCCCTTCTCCCTGTTTCGGTTCTCTCTTTTTTCTTTTATTTTCAGTTTAGTTCCAGTATTCCCTTCTCTTTCTCTCGTGCCTGCTCTCTCTTCTCCTCCCTTCTTGGGTCTCTCTCTCTCTATTCCTCTCGGGGTCCTCTCTCTCTCCTCCCTTCGGTTTTTTTTTTTTTCGGTCCTCCTCTCTTTTTCTTCGGTCTTCTTCTCCATTTATAGGGGCAGAACAGGTGTGGGGGACCATTGTTAGTGCGCCTTGGAGCGGGTTTCGCGGGTGGCTAGTCGGCCACCACCCGCGACAGCAAGGCCGTTTCTCTACTTTCGGCCGGTGGTCGGCCAATGCCGTTGGTTGGTGGTCCCACGGTGTGGGGGCTTCGGGTAGTGCTATGGAGATGTAGGGGAGAGAGAGCGGGAAGCTTTTTTTTAAAAAAAACATAGTTTTTTCTTCTGTTGCAGGTTCGGGGAAGGGGAAGAAGAAAGGGGAACAGTGCCGTTCAAAACGGCACCGTTTCATTTAAAAAAAAGGCGCCAGAATGCTTTTGCGAATCAGTCCTTAATCATCTTTAATCATTCAATTGCGTCCCTTCCAATTCGGTCTCCGTCCCTCTTGTTGGCCGCGTTTTTCACTTTGGTCCTTGGCCTCTGATTTATGCAATTAAGCCCTCAATTGATCAATAAACTTCCAATTTCTTCAATTAGGCCCCTGATCCAAAGCAAAACAGCCCCCTCTATTTACCCGGTTTTTCCAAATTGGTCCCTGGTTTCGGTTTTTCACAATTAAACCCCTAATTGGCCATTAAACTTCAATATTTATTCAATTAAGCCCCTGATTTGACCCAATAAATTCCTAAAAAATATATTTTGGCCCCAGAACTTAAATTTCTTCTAATTAAAGCCCAAATTGACTTAAAAATCAATTTTTCTTGCAATCAAATCTTCTATAAATTCAAATAAAAATCCAATTAAATCCATAAACATCCAAATTTGGGCTTTTCTCCTCAAAATTCAAATTTTCCTTCTCAATAGGGCTTTCATCCTTTAAGAATATTTGTCAAAAATTCAATCCTTGTATTTTTAAAATTCCTTGACCAATTTTCTGACTGTTTTCTGAGCGCTTCTGCCTCCTGTTATTTTTTCTAAACTCTTTTGGCTATTTATTTTATTTTTCATGGGGACCCAAAAATGGGTTACAACAGGTTACAAAGGATATTGTAGGCTCAAAAGGTGTTTAAGGGATTTCATGACTAGAGATCACTTGTGCTTGTTTCCTGACCTTTTGTCTTTTGGATTTGTTTTTTTCAAAATGAGTTGTCCTGCCCCCAGTGTCGGGTTTGGGCTTTTCTCTTTGTTTTCTTCGTTTTTGTTTCGTTGAGCACAATCATATTAGTTGTGATAAGCTCAAAGCTCTTAGATCCTTTAATCTTCTTCTTTTCTTTTCTTAACCAATCACTGCTTCATTTAGATGATAATGAAATAATTCATGATCAATTCCAGCACCCATCTTCACTGCTTTGTCTGGATGGTAAAAACAAAAAACTCTCTTATTTTGCCCCCCAGTGTGGGGTGTGATCCTAGTCAAGGTTATTTAAAAAACATTACTAGGCTCAAAATGGGACTGCAAAGGACATATTTCAGCCTTGTGAAAGGATTATCAAAGATGGTCTTTCCTCATCTCAAACTCATGCATTGAGGACCGATAGGTGTTGCTTTCATGTGCGTATGCAAAGTGATTTATTCAGTCAAATAAAACTCAGCTTTTGAGTCACCTCATAGTGTTGTTTGTCTTTATTTGTCTTTTTCTTTCAAGTTTTCTAGGTATATGTGTACCTATTTAAGGAATCACTTGAATTTCCAAAATGCATTTGTTTTGGACAAATATCAACACGATTTTTGTTTTTGTACTCACTTTGGAGGTCCTAAAAAAATATCTGTGAAAACATATGAGATTAATGTATAGGTTTGGAAGAAAGGAACACCAAAGGATTCTTCATGTTGTAGTGTTGTGAGCAACGTTGTGCTCAAAATGTTATTTACATGTAATAACAACAAAAGAAGAGTGTGATATGAACACATGATCTTATTTCATAAGAAAAGCTCATTAACAGAGAAAGTCTTGTTAAAAAGCATTAACAAAAGGCAAGAACAAGGCAGGCTTGAATCCTTTATTTTGGTGAATTTGCTCTTAGGCTAGCCTCCTCTTAAAAGTTTTATGCAGGGGACTCAAAGACAATGCCGAACAACACCACGGTTAAAATTTGAGTTCTACAAAATTCAAGCTATCATGCTGGACCATTGATGCTTTCCAATTCCCCAAACATTCCATCCTAATATGCTTCAAGCATGATTAGGCAGCGGGTTCGTATTCACATTGGGGGTGTCTTCCAATTCTATCCACCCAGCCTTGATTAATTGCAAAAGCTTTCTCTTGAAGGCGTTGCAGGTATAGATGCTATGCCCAGTAATACCGGCATGGTATTCACAATTGAGTTCTGGCTTGTACCAATTAGGATAAGGTGGTTGCAGAGGTGTTAGAGGTTCTGGAGCTATTTGCCCGATGCTCAATAGCTTTTGATACATCTCATTCAGGGGTAACGGTAGTAGTGGAGGTAGTTGTTCTTGAACCCTTTGGAAATTTCCAATTTGGCTTTTGGCTTGAAAGTTTTGGGGTTCAGGTTTTTTGATGTTGGCAATTTGGGATGGAGTATGGTAATTTTGGGATGTATTTGTTTTACCCATGTAGCCATCTTCAACATGGTGAACCTCTTTTCTTTCGACGCCTCTTTTCTCGGTTGGTGCAGCAATTCTACCACTCTTGACACCTTGCTCTATGCGTTCACACACTATCACAGCATCAGTGAATTGTTGGGCTGAACTACCCATCATATGTTCGTAATATGGTGCTTTGAGTGTATTGGCAAATAAAGAGACCATCTCTTTGTCCAGAAGTGGGGGATGTACTTGAGCAGCTAATTCTCGCCATCTTTGAGCATATTCCCTTATGCTTTCTTTATCCTTTTTCTCTATATTGGACAAACTGGTTCTGTCGGGCGCAATGTCCATGTTGTACTTGTATTGCTTGACGAAAGCATCCACAAGATCTTTCCAGTTGCGAATTTTTGTGTTATCCAATCTCATGTACCAACTCAAAGTTGCCCCACTTAAACTGTCTTGGAAAAAGTGCATTAGTAGTTTTTCATCATGTACTACCTCAGCCATTTTATTGCAGTAGGACCTGAGATGAGTCATGGGGCATTGTGTTCCACTGTATTTGATGAATTCAGGAACACGAAATTTCTTTGGGATAACCACATTTGGGACCAAACACATCTGCTGCCCGTACCGGGTCATATAAGTCTATCCCTTCAATGGCTTTGAGTCTGGCTTCCAGCGCCTCTATCTTAGCTTGATCAATGCTATCAGATGACTTAGCCTTGTGGGACTCATTAGCAGATGCCTTCACGACTGTTGGGGATGGTGCAGGTGTCGTTGACTGCACAAATGTTGGATTTTGCTGAGGTTCTTGACCATGTTCGCTCATTCTTTCCTCAGGCTGAACTGTAGTAGGAGCCGGATCAAAGGTGATCGGTCGATTAGAAGGACCTTCATAGAGGTATTTCTTAATGTTTGCTTGAGTAAGCTAGTGAGGTGAGCCACACTTATTTTCAGAGACTCCAACTCTTCGTGCAAATAGGCCTCACGTTGAGCACGCTCTTCATCTTCCATGTTTCTTGCTCGAAGTCGGGTGTTGTAGACTTTTTGGGGACCTATATTTCAATCTGCATGTATGCATGTTAAATGTTGAACATGTAATTTATATGATAAACTTGCCCTTCGAGGGATGACATATGATTATAACTCTTGCATGATGAAACAAGAATCTTGATTCTTGCCCATATTGTTCAATGAAATGTTTCTGAGTGACAGTCTTGAGTTCAAAATGTGTCAAGAAGGGTTTGCGTTAATGTAAAGAAAGATAGCGCATACAAACTAAAGACAGGGTCTATTCATGAATAGGTTTTCTCTTGGTCTCAAAAGGGTCTCATATCTGCCCTGTGACGTCCTTCGTAAAGACAGTATAGGGGCGTTGCAAAGAACAGTTAAGGCACGTATCCCACCATTACCAAGCAGGCTCTCAGATATGAGTTGGGTGTTTCACGCATTGAACCCGACCAATAGTCATAGGGCAGATCGTTAATTCTCCACTTAACTTAAAGGCTTGTGTATGCACAAAATTAAAGCGCGTAAGAAAAAAATGAAATGCATATTTAAAAATAAACACGCAAACCACAACAAAACACAAAAAATCACAAAAACAAAGCTTAGTCCCAAGGTCCCCAGCGAAGTCGCCATTCTGTCGCATGTGTGCGGCGACGCGGCGATCGTCCACCCTCAAGGAAAAATCGGAATATTTTTCCTGGCAAATAGGGAGAGACAAGGAATTCTTGTCTCTACAAGTGAAAATATGGACTGGGAGTCGCCACCTAGTATTCTGGTTACTAGGAACCTTAACTGGTCTTTAGAGATCGGGTACGGAGACTGGTTGCGTAAAGGGAAGGTATTAGCACCCCAACTACGCCCTACCTAAGGTAGGCTGCATTGTTTTAATGTCTGATAAAATCTAAGGTTGTGTTTGTGGTTTTTTATTGTTCGGAATACGCATTACATGTAATGTCATCCCCCGGATTCTATTGTCCGAAAAAAAAGATTTACATATCCGGAATATGCATTACATGTAAAGTCATACCCCGGATACTAAGAGACAAACAAAATAAAATTTTTGTTGTTTTTGAAATTTTGGCCAATATTCTCTTGACTTTAATAAACTGGTTATTAAAGCCAAAATGCATGCTAAACATTGTTTTTTTTTTGGTTTATGAAAAATACAATATGATTTTTTAGCTTTGAGACACTTGGCCGTATGCACAAAAATATTTTTTTGTATTTTTTGTATTTTTGGAAGTTTTTGATGAAAAACCGAGTATTTTAATATCAGATTTTGTATTTTTTATGACATAAAAATACTGCCCGATATTAATCAAAATGATATAAAAACTACGCGGGAAAATTAACAAATTTTTTATTTTTATATTTTTTTCTTTGAAATGGGCCGGGCCAGGCCCAAATACATGGGCTGGGCCGACAGGCCCATTTGCATGGGCTGGGCTCACGGCCCAGCCCAGGCCCAAATGGACTGGTTACTGTGCATCAGCACAGTAACCAGCCCACGCTGCAATTTGCAGCAGAACGTGAAATATTCACGTCCTGCATGCAACAAAAACAAAAGGGGACGCTGGCAAGGAGGCGAGCGGTAGGGAGGAGGCAGTTACCTGATGCGGCGGAGCTTCCAACTGGAGCGGTGGACGGCGGTGCTGCTGGGGATCGGAGGGTGGCAAAGGCGGCGTTTTCTTCTTTTTTCTTCTCCCCTGTTTCTTTCTCTTTTCTGCGTTCTCCCTTCTCTCTCCTTTCCTTTCTTCTTCTCTCTCTTTCTCTCGGTTAGTCTCTCCCTCTGTCTTCTTTTTTTCTCTTCTCCTTTCCTCCCTCTCCCCTTTTTCTTCTTCCCCTTCCCCTGTTTTTATAGGCAAAAACAAGGGAGAGGGACGTGTGGGGGCGGCCACTGTGCTGTCGCCCCTCCACCATCCCTTAATACATGGAAAGCAGGGTAAGTGGGTGTCCCTTTTCGGCGTCTTTTTGAAGGGGAGGCGGCGTCTTTTTGAAAGAGAATCTGGCGGTGACAGAAGCAGAAAACAAATCTTCTTCCCCTGCTTCGCTGCGTGTCCAGGGGAAGAAGATGATTGTGCCGTTCAAAACGACACCATTTCGGTCTTCTCTTTTTCTTTTTTTTTTGCAACAGTGAATAAAACGGCGCCGTTTTTCCCAAAACGCGCCGTTTCATTTAAATGGATTTTGGCGCCAAACACGTTAGATTCAAAGAAGGCCCTCAATTTGCGCATGTTTTGCGGTTTGGTCCCTGATCTCGGATTTCTTCAATTAAGTCCCTAATTGGTCATTAAACTTCAATATTTATGCAATTAAGCCCCTTATTTGACCAATTTAACTTCCAAAAATTATAATTTGACCCCAGAAAATTAATTTCTTCTAATTAAAGCCCAAATTAACTCCAAAATCAATTTTTCTTGCAATTAAACTCTCCATAAATTCAATTAAACCTTCAATAAAATTTAATTGAGTCCATAAACTTCTGATTTTGGACTTTTCTTCCTCAAATTGAATTTTCTTTATCATCGGGGCTCTCATCAGTCAATGATATACTGTCAAATTTTAATTTTTATATTTTTGAACATCCTCAATCAATTTTTGAGCATTTTTAGGACGCTCTGGCATTTTTTTTCACTGTTATATTTTTGATAATATATATTTTTTGAATTTTTTTGTATTTTATTATTTTTATGTGGGGACCCAAAAAGGGGTTACAACAGTTGTTATAGAGAAAAATTGCAGAGGATAGGTATATTAAAAAGTTTCTCTGTTTCTTGAGAAAACAATGTTAATACAGCAACACATTCTGCAAGGGTTGCTGGTTATTATATAGCAATACAAGTTGCTTAAATTTGATACATTAAATAGCCTAATTCTCAGCTGATTTACTTTTATAATCAGCCAACGTCTCTTTTTGTTTCTATCTTGTCCTCCAACGTAACCTTTCTTGTTGCTGCAGTTGATTTGTTTCTATAATCAACCAATGTCTCAATGTCTCTTTCTGTTTCTGTTTTGTTACCATTAATAGTGATGATAACCTTGGCACCTTCAGAGGTTGCTTCGGAGAGGATGGAGGAGTTGTCAACTCTCTATTTGAAAATTAGTAAACAAAGTACAGGAAAAGTATTCTGTCTGGTGGAAAGGTCAACAAAGTAGTGCATCCAGGAAAAATTATCCGAATGCTACAAGAAGTCTTCATTGATGGAATATACATTTTTAAAAAAATTAACACTCTAATTGGTCGAGTTTAACAACCAAAATGTTCAAAGCCTCTTCCTTAAAAACCCGTTCATGATAGAAATAGGAAATGTAATAATTAATAATGAGCAGCTTCAATATTTAAAAGAATGGATAGCTCTCGTAATAATGAATATTTTTACTTATTTTCAATTTAGTTTCAGTTCTGATGGAAATTAAGTGATTAATGGGCAGAGGAAGAGTTCTTCGAAAGAAAGAAGTAATGCTGGTGCTGTGCTGGTAGAAACCATTCTCTCCAAAGAATGGTAATGAAAAGATCAGTGTACGAGAAATCTTCACGTCAACCATGCTTTTGATAGAAATATTATTATTACTTTTGATAAATCTCATATTTAATATTTTTTTCTTTCATTAAATATCTATTTTTCTTCAAAATAGACTCAGAGAACAACTATTCCTGCTGACTTCTTGAATATCATAAAATCTTACTCTACTAATAATGCTTTTACTTTTCCTAAAACTCTGACATGAGAGCTTGCTGCTGGGTTTTAGAAGATTTAAACCCTTGACCATGTACTCCTGGTATTCTATACAGCAAATTTGTTCCAAGAAACATATTATCAATCTTTCTCGTCAATTTAATTAACTTTGATTGAGGGCATAATCATATTTGATCAATAACTTACATCGGAAACTATTTCCCTAGTATCAAAAAGAAGGAAAAAATCAGAGAAAATCAAGCTATGTTTTTTTAACTTCCAAAAATGCCCTATAAATCATTAATCTGCTTTTGGGCCAATGACAGATTATTAGTCCATTTCATGAGCCAAGATTGAGGCTTTTAGTCCATCATCAATCAGAAGTTGTGATTACCTCGAAAATCAAATAATTAATGAAAATCGAAAGTCTCATTAATCTTTTCAGGCCTAAAAAGCAAATAAATAAAAAATTTCAGAAAAACAACCTCGGGTCGAACACTGGCTTTCAGATTTTAGAATACTCCCATTACCTATGATATAAAAGACCTAAAAAATTAATCTTAAAATAAGGATTTCGGCAAAAAAAAAAAAAAATCGTTGGTGTAAAATCAGAGCACTAAATTGTTGTTCTACCAGTTATTAAACATATGTATAGCATAATTATAGACTTAAAATTGCTTTATCATGTTTGAAGTTATCAAACAAATGTAAAAGGTTTCTTGGTTGGTTTTGAAATTGATTTTAGCTAGATAAGAGATTTGGTTCCCTTTATTGGACAATTTAACTATAATTATCTTTTTAATTATATAGCTTTATTATTTTGTTGCTTCTAGTAATCTTACATGGCTCACAATGACATGAGAAAAAAATGATAAACAAATTTACCATTAATAAGAGTAAGGAAACTAGCTGTTGTCGACGCACGCAACTAAAGTAGTCTAGCTATCGATAATAAATAATTTTAAATAGTGATGTGTGAGTCTACTACAACTAAATAAAAATTTGCTCCAGATAAATTACATGAATGCCGTATTATATATATATATATATAAACTAGTGGGATAAGAGACTAGGCTTAAGAAATGGTCTGGTTATGCCAGACCAGAATAACAGCTCATAAGAGTCCTGATTTTTAATTCAACCATTATATTGCATTCAAATTTTTACAAGAGTTTACAGAGGTTATTTTCCTTTAAGTCGCATGGAATTGCTACGCCGACCATCAGATCTTTAAATTTTGAAAATCTAGCACCGAGCCTTTATTTTTGGCTATTTTTATTATTTTTCTTGTTATTTTTTTATTTCATGTTAATTTTTGGATTTTATACTTCTTTCCTTTGTAATTTCATATTTTAATTGTTTTCTAGTTGAGGTAGAGCTTTTTACTTATTTAAATGTAAACCTCCTCAGATTTTATTATTGTTAATTTAGAAAAAATAAAATTCATATTTGCAGTCGCTCATTAAAATTCTTGGTTTTTTTTTTATTTGTTATTATCTTTATCTTACGCATGCATCAGTAACTCTCCAGTCACATATTATAGCAGCACGAATTATATTAAGATTTTTTTCATCTAAAATTCGTACTATAGACTAATAGTGTACACAAATATTCAGCATACTATATGTTACATTACTAATTACTTTAAAGACATCATCATGATATTTTTAGCACGTTACATAG
Organism: Populus tremula; assembly: GCA_964019445.1. NCBI lineage: Eukaryota > Viridiplantae > Streptophyta > Magnoliopsida > Malpighiales > Salicaceae > Populus > Populus tremula. The sequence goes on from CAXHTJ010000910.1 coordinate 57,232, forward strand.
ACCATCCAAGAGAAATTCACTATTAACCTTACAAGTGAAAATTAAGGGGAACAAAAAGAAAAAGAGAAGGAAGAGGAAATACGAGAATACGAGATAGTACAACAAACTGGAAACATCCTAATAATTAGAAATCAATTTCTACGCAGGCGAGTCTTCAAATTTTGACCTTTGTTTCACAAAGTAATTCTTCACCAGCCATTCATACTTCCTTGTGTCATAGCGCCCAAGAATCACTCCAATTACCAACCCGGTTGCATAACCTATCACCACCACCTTCCAACCAAATTCAAGTGGATATCCCGAGCCTTCATCTTCTTTGGGAGCTGGCAGCGAGTCCTCGCCATTTCCACATTTTTTTGATAAAGGCTTTCCACACAATCCTGGATTCGCATCAAATGAAGTTGTCAAATGTCTCGAATTGGTTTCCTCTTGGTATTGGACCTGATAGAAGATTGTGAGACACATTAAAGACTCGAGGAAGGTGAGCTGTGCAAGTTGGACAGGAATCTCTCCCGAGAGTTTGTTCTGAGAAAGGTCCAAAGCTTCAAGCCCTTTCAAGTTGGACAAGGATGGAGGGATGCGACCAGTGAGAAAGTTGTTGGAGAGATTGAGCGAATACAGTTCTTTGAGATCTCCAAGGGCATCTGGAATTCCTCCTTCAAAACGATTTCTTGAGAGATCAATAGCTGTGAGAAATTCTTGGATCTTCTCATATTTTGTCACCACACCTTTATTGGTCATTGTCATTGAGTAGTCAAATTGAGATGTCATTACATACCTTGGTAATTGAAAACTTGCGTCTACTTGCATGTACAACGGGTGTTCTTTATAGATAGTTTTCATGGCAGTCCAATTTCGAAAGTATTCAAGTGGCAACTTACCCAAAAAACAATTACCGGATAGATCAACAATCTGCAACCTCTGGAATTCAAAGTCAGCTTTAGGTTTCCCAATCACGCCATGGAGCCTATTGGATCTCAAAATCAGAACCCTCAACTCTGGCAAAATACCCAACCATGAAGGGAAGACATCATTTATCTTGTTTTGTTCGATATTGAGAATCTCTAGCTTGGGACAATTGGCTAATGATTTTGGTATCTTCCCTTCCAATTGGTTTTGACTGAAATCGATTGCCCTCAATGCGCAGTCACTTGAGAAAGCTTCAGGAATGTCACCGCTGAAGCTGTTGTTGTGTAGATCGAGTACTGAAGCAGAGTTACTTATGTTTCCTAAACATTGCGGAAGCTTGCCACTCAAATTGTTGTTAGACAATTGGAGGATAACAAGAGATGTCAGATTGCAGATTGCTGGTGGAATTTCTCCATTTAAACGGTTGTCTGAGACTTCATAAATAATGGTGGAATTGGAAGGGCTCCTTCAAGCTTGTTGAAAGAAAGTGTCAGATATCGTAGATTATTCCATGGAAGAATATCAACGGATTGCTCAAAACCTGTTAGAAGGTTGCCCATCAGATCTAAATGCCAAAGAGTTTCGGTGCCCAAGTTCATAAACCATGTTGGTATGTGTCCCTCAATTTTGTTTTCATCGAGTTCTACAAACTTCAAGTGATTTTGACCATGTAAGAAACTTGGAAACTCGCCTGATAAATTGCATCCACCCAAACTTAAAATTTGAATTTTTGCGGAGCAGCACTATCATTGTGGTTACCAATCACAGACAAATTATTGTCAGATAATTGGAAGGAAACAAGGCTTCTTGACTTAAGAAGGCCAAATTCTACAGTGCCACTGAATAAATTTCCTGCTAGGTTAAGGGTTTCAAGATTGGGAAGCCTAAAAATAGAATCTGAAATTGGACCGTGCAGTTTGTTGCCCGCAAGGCCCAGTAAGATTAATTGGGTTTGGTTACCTATCCAAGATGGAATTTGACCAGTTAATTCATTCACATTAAGGTTTAACTGGGTGAGCTGAGTCAAGTTTCCAAGACAGGATGGAATCTCACCGTATGAATTGGTTCGCTTAAATCCTACAAAAGTGAGTTTGGTTAGATTACAAAGCCAATGTAAGGTTCCAGAACTGAAATTATTAGAAGAAAGCGACAGGTAAGTAAGTTGAAGAAGGTTGACAAAAGTAGGAGGGATTTTCCCAGAGAAAAAGTTATCAGAAAGGTCTAGATAGTTCAGTTTTGTAAGATTACCAAGTGAAGATGGTATCACCCCAGAAAAGACAGACATTGAGAGATTTAGATCAAACAGCCTTGAGAGATTTCGAATCTCAGAAGGGATTTCAGAGTTGTTGAAGTGGTTGTCAGCAAGATTCAGCTTTCTGAGCTGAACAAGGTGGAAGAGGCTGCTACTGGAGTCGATGGAGCCATAAAGACAGCTGCTACTGAGGTCAAGGCCAATCACATGACCAGATCCCCATCGCATTTAACACCATCCCATGAGCAACAATTATCGCTTTCTCCATGAACTTTCCATGATGCAACCTTAGGATAAGCAGAAGGATCAGAAGAAGCGGACTCATCAATGACAAGGCTTTCCTTGAGCTGCAACAAGGCATGACTCTCGTCATCATGGCATAGAGGCTGCATAGAGGGAGAAGAATACAAGCTCTAAGATGAAACAAAGATAGCAAAAAGAGCAAAAGCATCCGCCATGGTTAAGAAACACACAGGTGATGCCATGTTTTTTAGTAAAGAAACTCTTATCTTTTTTAATAAACAAATAAGAGAATGAAGCAGTTTATATAGACAAAAATATTCAGTCTGGTAGAAAAGTAAACAAAGTGTTTTGTATTTTTCATTGATTTGATTGAAAACAATGGAGATTTTTCACTAATTATTTCTATTGGATCGAGCCATCAATCGATTATATATATTAAGTAGCTATTAATTTTTCCTCTATTTGATGGCATAACCGTTTGACTTTAACCAATTAACGAATAAAGGGATTTTTAAGGAAAAATTATATCCTCGATGATATATAAAATATAATAAGAATTGTCGATACACGACGTCGGGCGACGGCTCCGCTCATTTTTGTTTATTTAACAAAAAAGATTTGTTTAATTGGGGGAAATGAAAATTTTATTGGAGTCGCCATCTAGTAATTTGAGGGAACTAGAAATCCTAAATTAGACACTGGTTCCAAAGATTCGGGTACTGGGTTAGTTATGATTAAGGGAAGGCAGACACCACCCTTAAAACATCCTTTCAAAAGAAAGGTTACCCTTACTTGTGTGTTTTTTTATTTGATTTAAATGCTATTATATTTTGAGCTTATTTGCAATTTTGTTTTTTTTTTTAAATAGTTAACGTCGGTCCCTAAAAATAGAAGACTTGTCTAAAATATTGATGTTTAACCCTAAAAAGGAGATTTACGTCTGAATTACCAAAAAACTATGGACATAATCCATATTTGGTATTTAAACTTTTGACATCGATCCTTTTCTGAAAAAGAGACGTGTCGATAAAATATCCGTTTATAAAACAAAACTATTTTGATATCGTTGAGATATGGGTATAACTATATTTGAAAATTGGGCTTTGGATGGGTGTTGGACCCACGTTGTTATTCTTTTTTTTTTGTTTTACAACATGCAAGAAAATTTATATACAAAATAAAAAAAATATTAGCAATCTAAAAAAATTACATGAGTGACACAGTATAAGTAAAAAAAACTGAAATACCCTCGGATTTATCAGAAATTTACGAAAATGCCACTGGCGGCGCGTGTGGCTACTGTTGGTGGCGGCGAGCTTTTTAGGCGAGATTTCTGGCCAACCGATGGTCGGTTCTGGTAGATCTGAGGTCGAGGATTCTGTTGGTGGTGGTCTCGACGGTCGTTGATGGCTTACGAGGGAGAATCGTCGACTTGAAGCTTCGGTGGCCGGCGAGAATCGCGGCCTTTTTCCGGCCAGATGAGGCGGCGAAAACGGTTAAAACCGCCGGGTGTTTGCTTTAAACCAGTGGATCAACCTTTCCGTGGTGGTTAGGAGGCTTGATATAGCCGGAAAGTGGAGATCGGATGAGAGAGAGAGTCGCCGGCGAGAGGAGAGAGATGTTCTGAGATTTCCTACGGTGTGAACGCGTATACGGTGTACCGGTGCCTCAGAACACTGTGCGCCGTTAGATCTCGGATGAAACGATCGGATGGCAGTGATCGGCTAGATCTGCTGTTGATCGGACGGTCTGGATGAACTGAGCTTTGATCTGATGTGTCGCGGTGCACCGGATGACGTGGCGCAACGGGATTAAATCCTGGAATATTTTAACGGTTGAGATGTGTTGGGATTTATTTGGTATTTTTCAAATTGTTTTTTTTTAAAAGACAATATCCTACTCTCCTGAAGAAAAACTAAAAAAATGTTAATAGTATCAATCGATTCTTTCTTTTTTTTCTTTTCTTCCTCCCCTCTGCTTCGCCTTCTCCTCTCGTGGCTATTTATAGCCACGGGACAACTACCATAATTTTGTCCGCAACTAACTTATCTACCATATTTTTGTTTTTATTATATATAAAAATAAATATTTATACAGGTAAAATTAAAAATTCAAATCAGTATTAGAAAAAGCCCGTTTCAACCGCAAAAAAAAAGAAATGGAATACCAAAAAAACATTTGATAGGTATCGACCGGGTGAACCGGGTTTTGGTCGAAAATGACGGTTTTGACCCGAAAGAGCCCGAAACTCATTTTTCACCCTGGTTGACATGGTTTGACCCGTATTGACCCGGTGAACTCGGTTTTGGTCAGAAATGACGGTTTTGACCCGAAACAGCCCGAAACTCATTTTTTATCCTGGTCAACATGTTTTGACCCGTATTACCCCGGTGAACTCGGTTTTGGTAGGAAATGACGGTTTTGACCCAAAACAGCCCGAAAATCATTTTTTACCCTCGTCGACATGGTTTGACCCGGTGGACTTGGTTTTGATGGAAATATACGATTGACTCGAGAAATTATTTTTTGAATTTTAAACTTTTTTCTTAATGTTTTTTGGATTTTTATAAATAATAATAGAAATAAAATAACATTCAGAAAAATCTTGGTTAATCCAAAATTGGGTTACAACAGTTGCCCCCTCTTTACAATGCTTACGGTGCAAAGGCATTGGAAAATTCATTTTCTTTTGACTTTGCATAGTAAGTTTTGTAAAGAAAAACGATGGTGGTATTGAAAAATATACAGATTTTTAGTTGGTCTATTCTTTTAGGCGACCTGCCCAAGTGAAAAACATGAAAGTGTTTTCAACAATGGTTTAGTGAAATACATGAAAGTGATTTCAACAATGGTTTTGTGAAATACGTGAAAGTGATTTCAGCAATGGTTTTGTGGAATACGTGAAAGTGATTTCAACAATGGTTTTGTGAACTGACCCGTTTGTGAAATACATGAGAGTGATATCAACATTGGTTTTTTTTTTTTGTGAGTGGTCTAATTGTTCCAGGCGACCTGCCCGATGATAAAATGCGAGGAAACTCGTAAGTGGTCTAATTGTTCCAGGCGACCTGCCCGATAAATGAAAAAAATGCGAGAAAACTCGCAAGTGGTCTAATTGTTCCAGGCGACCTGCCCGATGATAAAATGCGATGAAATTCGCAAGTGGTCTAATTGTTCCAGGCGACCTGCCCGATGATAAAATGCGAGGAAACTCGCAAGTGGTCAAATTGTTCCAGGCGACCTGCCCGATAAATGAAAAAAATGCGAGCAAACTCGCAAGTGGTCTAATTGTTCCAGGCGACCTGCCCGATGATAAAATGCGAGGGAACTCGTAAGTGGTCTAATTGTTCCAGGCGACCTGCCCGATGATAAAATGCGATGAAACTCGCAAGTGGTCTAATTGTTCCAGGGGACCTGCCCGATGATAAAATGCGAGGGAACTCGCAAGTGGTCTAATTGTTCCAGGCGACCTGCCCGATGATAACATGCGAGGAAACTCGCAAGTGGTCTAATTGTTCCAGGCGACCTGCCCGATGATAAAATGCGAGGAAACTCGCAAGTGGTCTAATTGTTCCAGGCGACCTGCCCGATGATAAAATGCGAGGGAACTCGCAAGTGGTCTAATTGTTCCAGGCGACCTGCCCAATAAATGAAAAAAATGCGAGGGAACTCGCAAGTGGTCTAATTGTTCCAGGCGACCTGCCCGATGATAAAATGCGATGAAAATCGCAAGTGGTCTAATTGTTCCAGGCGACCTGCCCGATGATAAAATGCGAGGAAACTCGCAAGTGGTCTAATTGTTCCAGGCGACCTGCCCGATAAATGAAAAAAATGTGAGAAAACTCGCAAGTGGTCTAATTGTTCCAGGCGACCTGCCCAATTGATAAAATGCGAGGAAACTCGCAAGTGGTCAAATTGTTCCAGGCGACCTGCCGATAAATGAAAAAAATGCGAGAAAACTCGCAAGTGGTCTAATTGTTCCAGGCGACCTGCCCGATGATAAAATGTGATGAAAATCGCAAGTGGTCTAATTGTTCCAGGCGACCTGCCCGATGAAAAAAAATGTGAGGAAACTCGCAAGTGGTCTAATTGTTCCAGGCGACCTGCCCGATGATAAAATGCGATGAAAATCGCAAGTGGTCTAATTGTTCCAGGCGACCTGCCCGATGATAAAATGCTTGAAAGTGAATGAGCTTCAGGGTTGATGAAAACTTCTAAAGGAAGTCATACCTGTACGGTTGAGATTTGATCTGTAAATAGATCTCAAAGATGATGTAAGCTTCTCACGAAAGTCGTATATGTAAAGCTGAGATCTGATTTGCAAATCAATCTCAAAGATAACACTCAAGAAAGTCTTACATGTACAGTTGAGATCTGATTTGCAAATCAATCTCAAAGACGACGCTCAAGAAAGTCTTATATGTACAGCTGAGATCTGAGTTGTGAATGGATCAGGAAAGCTTCTCAAGGAAGTCTTGTATGTACGGTTGGGATTTGATCTTCTGTTCAAAATGATGGCAGGAGCAGATTCCCTATAAATCACGCAGTATTGGGCAAAAGACATCATCAACTTCTCGCATTTTCAATACTCTCAAAGTTCTTAACTTTTGAAGTTTTAACCATGTCTTCCTCTTCTTCCAATGCTAATCCAAACCTTGTTCCTGAGGCAGAGCCTGTAGTTTGGCGTACTACCTTTGAAGTAAATGGTCGTCCAGTTACAATAGAGGATACTGTAATGGATGATGAAGATACCGCTGTAGCTGTGGCTAGAGACATGACCCTTCCTCGTGATGAAATGATGCTGGCAGCGAGGACCGATATTGAAGCAGTGAATCAGTCACTTGCTCTTAGTATCAGAGCTACTTCGTCTTTGGTGAATGTTGCGGAGCGTCTTCATGCCAGAAGACTTGAGTTGAATACTCAAATTCCTGAGCTCCATAATCAGATTGAGAATTTAAGGAAAAGGCTCCATGATGAGAGACGTTATAAGAACGAATTGGAGAGGAGAAACCAAGAGCTCAATGCACGTGTTGACTTTTGGAGGGACTATGTTAACACTCGACACCTCGAGTTCGAGGAAGAGATGGAGCGCATGCATAAGCAATTTGAGGAATTCCGAGGCATGATTGGCCATCAAGATGAAAATATCCCTAATCGTCCTCGCAGTGTTTAACGTTTGTACTTGTAAACCATTATGCCTATGAATAAAAATCCATCTTCTCGTCTTCATTCATGAATTTTGCCTTTGTGGAATTGCCATACTTGATATGATTTAGAAGGACGTCATTTCATCCGAGTCTCGTTGGATCCCGTGAGGAGTTTTGTTTCGAGAGATATCTGCAAAACAAATATGCGATGCTTGTGAAGTGAGATGATATGCAATGTATCTTACCTGTTTTTGAAATATAGATCCCCGTTCATCTTGTTTGAGGGTTTTGACTTTAAGTGAGCTCTTTTGATTTACGCGTACTTCAAGTCTACTCAAGCTGACCCATGTTGTCCATTTTCTAAGATAAGCATTGTTTGAGTTTCCCAACAGTCACTGCACGTTTCTCCATTGGTAACTTCACTAAGAGAATCAGCTTCTCTGTGGCCCGACACTGTCCTGGGATTTCGTCTGCATTTCTCTTACTGAAGATGTATCAGTTATCTTGTTGTCTAACTAATCATATTGTGAGAGTCAACAATCTCCTTTCATGGACATTGAAAATCATACAATCTCAGTCCTCATGCTGGAAGAAGTCCACAGTTTTATCATGTGTATTTTCCACTAGGGAAGCAAATTTCTTTGTTGTTAAGGATCTGGTAACTGCTTCTCTGCCCCCTGGGAGAATTAACTGCCTCATTTCATTTCCTCCTTTGCTCTTGTTGTCATTAGAATCTCTGATTTTCTAATGGTGCCTCATAATGTGTTATATGCTCATTTTTCTTACAAAGAAAACCTTTTTCCAAAAATGATTTTTCAAAAGATCTGTTTTGTTCTCGAAAACTGAAACTCTCAATGTCTGTTTATAACAATGTTCAGGCAATTCTGGGGCTTTATGTCAAATCTCTTGGTAAAAGTAATCTAAGATGAAGGTAAGTGATGAGATGACCTTCTGCTTTGGTTTTCAAAGTGTTCAAGCGATTGCTTGAAGGTATTTTGAGAGAAAAGAAACAATTTGCCTTTTATCTTTAGAAACACTCTTTTTAACAGCATGAATAATAATGAGTAATTATTTGCTATGCTATGACTCTTTGTGGAAAAGTCTCTTACATTTTGAGAACGCCGTTTATTGATCCAGGTCGCTTACTTGATTAGAAAGGACTTCAAAGGCACATAATGTAGTTTATGGCTCAAGGCTATAAAAGAAAGAGTATTCCATAAGCTCAAAAAGTGTTTAAGGGCTTATAAACTATAGATCACTATTATCTTGTCTTGGCATTTTCTTTTGCTACCTTGACAACAAAAATGATGATGAATATTCCAAATGAGGAACTTTTGTTTTTTTTTGTTATTCCTATATTTGTTAGGAATTCTCTCAATTGTTTGGAATTTAATTGAATTCTTTGTTGTCAGACTTTCTTTATAAGCTCACATGCCTTCAAGACAATTTCCTTAATCATATTTCTCTTTTTGCCCCCTAGTGTAGGGTGTGATCTTAGTTAAGGTTCTCGTGAAAGAAAAGGCTTTAAATAGACTCAGCTCAAATTGGGACTGCAAAGGATAATTTTAAAGAAAGTGAAAGGAATATCAAAGATGGCCTTTCCTCATTTCAAGTAAGATCAGTTAAAACCAATAAACTTTGTCCATATCCAACGTAATGCTTTGGATTTGTAAGATACCATGTTTTGCGAGTCCATGACAAACTAATGTACTACCAACCATTATTCATGCTGATAAAATGTGGATCCAAGACATAATTTGGGTGATAGTTGTTCCAATTGCATGTTTTTTTTTTTGACTTGTTTGGTCATCTCTTTCAAGGGAATTGCTCTGAACATTATTCCAAACAAATCATTGATTTATTTCATTGAAATCACAAACAAAATCAGTTCTTTTAAAACCTCATTTAAGAAGAATGGATTCTCCTAGTAAAAAAAGTTTGAAAGATCAAATTGTTGAGCAATTGAGATCATGCATGAGCTTTTTGGTGAGGTATATGCAAAGGGAATTTCCTGGCCAAAACTTCATTGATTTGATTGGATGAAACCATCATACATAATACTTTTTCACAGAATCAGAGTTCGCCTAGATAAATCATCTCCATCCATCCTAGGCAACAACAGAGCCCCTCCGGAGAATGCTTTCTTCACTACATATGGGCCTTCACCCACTTTGTGAAGTAATCAATGGCTACTAAGATAAATTGATGCCTATTGCTGGCCTTTGGGTTGATTGGCCCAATCACATCTATTCCCCACATTGCAAATGGCCACGATGATGTCATATTAAACAGAGGAGATGGAGGTGCATTTATCTTATCACTGTACACTTGACATTTATGGCATTTTCTGATATAATCGATGTAGTCTTTCTCCATGGTCATCCAGAAGTACCCAGATCGTTGCATTTGTCTAGCCATCATATGCCCCCTTGCATGAGTTGTAAATTCCTTCATGAATTTTTTTGCAAGGCTACCTTAGCTGCGATTTCATCTAGACATCTTAGTACAGTGCCATTGAATGATCTTTTACATAGAATTTCTCCATCCAGGTAAAATTCCATGGCTAGCCTTCTCAAGGTCTTCATATCTGCTTTAGATGCCCCCACGGGAAATTCTCGATATTGGATAAACCGCTTGACATTCTCCCCGTTCTTATCGCTTGTTCTATTCTCTCAGCGATAGTTACAGCATCATAGAAATGCTGAGCTGAACTACCCACCAGGTGTTCAAAGTATGGAGATTTAAAAGTGTTAGAAAACAGAGTGACCATTTCTTTTTCTAACAAAGAGGGTTGCACATGAGATGCTTTTTCACGCCATCTCAAAGCGTATTCTCTAACAGTCTCTTTGTTGCCCTTCTCCATAACTAACAAGCTTGACCTGTCCGGGGCTACCTCCATGTTGAATTTATACTGCTCCACAAAGGCTTTTACCAAATCTTTCCACTTTCTGATCTTAGTATTATCCAGCCTTGTATACCAACTTAATGTCGATCCAGAAAGACTGTCTTGAAAGAAATGGATGAGAAGTTTCTCATCATTCACTACTTCTGCCATCTTATTGCAGTAAGATTTAAGATGAGTGATTGGGCATTCAGTTCCAGTATACTTGATGAATTCTGGTACCCTAAATTCTTTGGGTACAACTACATTTGGAACTAAACACATTTCTGCAGCATAAACAAGATCATATAAGTCTGCCCCTTCGACTGCCTTCAATCTTGCTTCTAGAGCGGTCAATTTATCATAATCGACATTTTCGGAGAATTTCATCCTTTGTGGGTCATCAGTTGCCAGGTTTACAGTAACTGGCACTTGTGCTGGTGGAACATTGGCAGTGAACTGTTGTTCAAATGAAGAGGGATTTGCCCCTAAATTTTGAGGCGGGAATACAAAGGGAGCTGCTGGCATAGATATAGATGGAGTTGCAACTGCCGGCTGAGTAGAGGTACCTTCCCCAGACTTGGATACTAGGGCCTGCTCGAGTAGACTTGTAAGTCGTGCTATATCATTTTTCATGTTCTCCAACTCTCTTTGATAATGAGCCTCCAGGTGTGCCCTTTCTTCGTTCTCCATTATCTTTCTTCGTAGTCGAGTGTAATGAATTTTACAGCCTTTTGGGGGACCTATATTTCACCCTGAATGAATGCAAGTAAACTAAATGAAATGCACAAATGGATGCAAAAAGTCATATGGTGTATGCATGATTGTTATTGGTTTCAAAATTGTTTTTTTAAATTATGACGAGGAACAGACCAGATTAGATTCTCTTAAAAAAAGTTCTCACTGAGGACTCCAAACCTACAGGGACTTGAACCGATTTAGGGGAGAAATTTGATGTCATGTTCTGATGGCAAACAATCCCCTTCATCATGTTGGTTCAAATCTGATCTGGTCAAAAATTCCTCAATAGTAATGTTTTTTTTAATCTCACACTTCCTATGAGGATCGGTGGAGATTTAATGAGAATATGAAATATATATGAACATGTATGTTAATGCATTGATATTTGTTTGTGTCCTAAAGGTATATCCTAATTGATAGGATCTAGCTCATAGGGTTTGGCTCAGTTGATTCTAATCTTAAAGATTTCTTTGGTTCTTAGATTGCCCGAATTACCCATGGGGTAATCAGCCTCTTAACCTTATACAACATGAGTATGGGAAGAAAATTCCACAATACGTTGCATAGGGTGAGTTACAATCCAAGCGAAAGTCCAAATGAGCATCAGTGGACATAAGTCACACTTGCCACCTGAATCTTTCTTTTCTAATCTTAAAAAGGACGAGCTCGGGTCCAGAGCTTTTATGGGTTCACTGTGAAGTGTGTGAATACACAAATAAATAACATGCATGATGTAATTAAAAAATGAAATGATTTACAATTGATATTGCATAAAATAAATAGTGAATAAAATAATACTCAAAAAATAAATAGCAATAAAAAAAAATGAAAAGCACACACAAGCAGTTGGTTCAACCCTATCCCAGTGGAGTCGCCATTCTGTCGATACACGACGTCGGGCGACGGCTCCGCTCATTTTTGTTTATTTAACAAAAAAGATTTGTTTAATTGGGGGAAATGAAAATTTTATTAGAGTCGCCATCTAGTAATTTGAGGGAACTAGAAATCCAAATTAGACACTGGTTCCAAGATTCGGGTACTGGGTTAGTTATGATTAAGGGAAGGTAGACACCACCCTTAAACATCCTTTCAAAAGAAAGGTTACCCTTACTTGTGTGTTTTTATTTGATTTAAATGCTATTATATTTTGAGCTTATTTGCAATTTGTTTTTTTTTTTTAAAATAGTTAACGTCGGTCCCTAAAATTAGGAGACCTTAAAAAATGACATCAGTCCCTAAAAATAGGAGACTTGTCTAAAATATTGACGTTTAACCCTAAAAAGGAGATTTACGTCTGAATTACCAAAAAAACTATGGACATAATCCATATTTGGTATTTAAACTTTTGACATCGGTCCTTTTCTGAAAAAGAGACGTGTCGATAAAATTCGTTTATAAAAAAAACTATTTTGATATCGTTGAGATATGGGTATAACTATATTTGAAAATTGGGCTTTGGACCCACGAATGATGACATAATAGGATGGGTGTTGGACCGCGTTGTTATTCTTTTTTTTTTGTTTTTTACAATATGCAAGAAAATTTATATACAAATAAAAAATATTAGCAATCTAAAAAATTACATGAGTGACACAGTGTCGCACCCCAAAAAAAATATGCGGGTTCGACTGGCGAATTTTTTTTTTTTTTTGTTCTTTGGAGTCGCCACCTAGTATTTTGGTCACTAGGAACATAACTGGTCTCAGAGATCGGGTACGGAGATTGGTTGCGTAAGGGAGGTATTGCACCCCAAATACGCTACTAAGGTAAGCTGCATTGTTTTATGTTGATAAAAAAAAAAATAAAGTGTTATTGTACTTCTAGTCGTTGGTCTGTCTATGGTTCAAGAAAAATCCTCCTCAGTAAGAAGGTCTTTTATCTTATCGGGTAAATCCTAACCGTTCTAACTTTCTATACCAAACTTTATTAATAATATTTAAGAATACGTTTTACATATAAATTCGTATCCCAAATACTAAAAGAAAACAAAAAAAGATTTTTTTAGAATTTTTGAAATATTGGCCTAGTTTCATGGCTTGAATAAACTGGTTATTAAAGCCAAAATGCATGTTAATACATATATTGTTTTGAAAATTTTCTTTGTTGTGTGAAAATATGATGTTATAATATTTTATATATATGTTGGAGAGATTAGGCCGTATTTTAAACAAAATTTTTTTTTGGAATATTAATTTTTTATGCTTTGACGAAAATCGGGTATTTTAATACTGAGTTATATCCTTACGGTATAATACAACCCAATATTAATCCACTTTGATAAATAGCAGAAAAATCAACAACATTTTTAGGGATTTTTTAGAATTTTTTGAAAGCAAAAACGTTTTTTATTCTGAAATCTTTGATATTTGACGAAAACGGGTATTTTTAACACTGGTTTTGCATCTTTACAGTATAAAAATACAAACCAACATTAAACCACTTTGAAAAAAATATGCAGAAACATCACAATATTTTTCTAAGATTTTTCAAAATATATTTTTTTCGTATATAAATATTTTATATATATTTAACATATATACACACACACATATATATTATATATTTATATAATATATAATTATTATAGGGCTGGGCCGGCCCAAATAAATGGGCCAAGCTCAGCCAAAAAAAAGGGGGGGCGGGCCGATCTCGGCCCGCAATGATATCGGCCGGTCTCGGCCGTAACTAAAGTGGGCCGGTCTCGGCCCAAAAACTTCTACAGTCTGGGCCAAGACCGGCCCAGACTTGCAAGGCTAGGCCAGCATCGGGCTGGCCCAGTGCCTTACGGCCCAGTGGGGAGAATTTTTTTTCCCCGCTCTGCATGCAACATGCAGGAGGCCAGACGAAAAAACGAAGAAAAAAATTGCAATCAGGGATGAGGAATGTGCACCTGGCGTGGAGGCGATCGTTGGGGAGCTGCGGTGGTCCCTCGAGGACGGCGCGCTGTGTGTGTTGCGGATCCTAACAGTGGCCCTTTCCCTTTTTTTTTTTTTTTTTTTTCGGGGTTCTCTCCTCCTCAGTTGTTCCCTGTGTTTTCGGTTTCGTTTTTCTTGTTTTCGGTTTGTTTTTGTTCTCCTTCTCCTTGTGCGTTCTCTTTCCCTCTATCCTCGGGTCTTCTCTCTCTTCGGTCTCTCTTATTATAGAGAAAAAGGAACCGGCGTGTTTTGTTAGTGCGCTTCAATCACGCAACGGCTGGTCGGCCATTGATGCTTTCGGTGGGTGGTGGTGGGGAGAGGAGAGAGAGGCGGGAAGTTTGAAAAAAAGCAAAAAAATGGTTGTCTCTGTTTCTGTTTATGCGGGGAAAGGAAGAAGATGAACAGTGTCGTTCAAACGACACGTTTGGTCTTTCCTTTTTTTATTATATTTTATATATAAACGGCGTCGTTTTGGTAAAACACGTCGTTTCATTTAATGGGTCAAACTTCAAATCAATCTCCGAACTCGGTCCCCGCTCTCTTGTTGGCCACCCTTTTCACTTTGGTCTTGGCCTTGATTTATGCAATTGAGCCCCTAATTGATCATAAACTTCCAATTCTTCAATTAAGCCCCTGAAACAATTCCAAACAGCCCCCTCTATCTTTGCGCCTTCTCCAAATTGGTCCCTGGTTTCGGATTTTCACAATTAAGTCCCTAATTGGCCATTAAACTTCAATATTTATGCAATTAAACCCCTGATTTGACCCAATAAATTCCTAAAAAAAATATTTTGGCCCCATAACTTAAATTTCTCCAAATTAAAGCCCAAATTGACTTAAAAATCAATTTTTCTTGCAATCAAATCCTTTATAAATTCAAATAAAAATCCAATTAAGTGCATAAAAATCCAATTAAGTCCATCAACATCCAAATTTGGGCTTTTCTCCTCAAAATTCAAATTTTCCTTCTCAATAGGGCTTTCATCCTTCAAGAATATACTGTCAAAAAATTCAATCCTTGTATTTTTAAATTCCTTGACCAATTCTCTGACTGTTTCCTGAGCGCTTCTGCCTTTTGTTATTTTTTCTAAACTCTTTTGGCTATTTATTTATTTTTCATGGGGACCCAAAAATGGGTTACAACAGATGCCCCCTCTTTATAATACTTATGGAGCATGGGTTTTGCGCAGTAAGTGTTATAAAGATAAACCCAAAACGGAACTCCCCAAACTGATATGGTCAAAGCTTGATTTATCTAAAACTTTGTCCTTTACAACAATCCTCCTTAGCCCAAAAACTATGATCAAAACTTAGCCATCTCGAGATCCTTATCCAGCAATCCTCTGAATTCTTACTTTAGTTTGATCAATATGGAAATCCATCCGAGATCCCATCTGGTGATCTCCTTTAACCTGGAATCCCAACTGGCGATTCCTTTACCCATGACCAATACAAAAAAAAAAATGTGTGTGTGGTCTCATTATGATGGGTGACCTGCCCGAGTGGAAAAGAGAAAGAGTGGTCTCATTCTTTGGGTGACCTACCCAGGGGAAAGAATGGAGAATGGTCTCATTCTTATGGGTGACCTACCCAGAAAAATATGGTCTCATTGTGATGGGTGACCTACCCAGAAAAAGGAAGAGTGGTCTCATTCTTTGGGTAACCTACCCAGGGGAAGGAATGGCCTCATTCTTATGGGTGACCTACCCAGATAAAAAAAATGGAGAAGGGTCTCATTCTTATGGGTGACCTACTATGGTCTCATTGTGATGGGTGACCTACCCAGATAAAAAAGAATGGAGAATGGTCTCATTCTTATGGGTGACCTACCTAGAAAAGATGATGGTCTCATTGTAATGGGTGACCTACCCAAGATGGAAAAAAATGTGAAGATTGGTCTCATTCTTTGGGTGACCTACCCAGGGGGAAAAAATGTGATGAAGTGGTCTCGTTGTGATGGGCGATCTACCCAAATAGAAAGGATATGAAGTGCGGTCTCATTGTAATGGGTGACCTACCCAAATAAAAATATGGAGAAAATGGTCGCGTTGTAATAGGTGACCTACCTAGAAAAATGTTGGTGAGGGCTCAAACAGCGTACTCGAAAAGAAGTAGGGTTAGAAAACGCACTACCTAAAAAGTGAGGGCTCAAACAGCGCACTCGAAAAGAGGTAGGGTTAGAAAACGCACTACCTGAGAAATGGTGATGAAATCCCGATCTAACAAATGTTGAAAGCAATATATTATGGTTAATATGCATGTATGTTTTTGTTACCTATCTTGGAAACAGAGGTCCCCCTTTCGTCGTAAACCTCTTTGCTCTTGTTTTCAAGCTCTTTCTCATGAAACGAAATATCCTTCATATCCTTTTAGTGAAGAGATCTTTGGTTCCTTATGGGGCCCTTTCTTGCTCCATTGAGTTTTGCCCAAAGGAAAAAATTGTTTTGCTCATGAAACTGAAACTTTTGATTGCAATTAGCAAATCTTATAAAAGATGCTTTTTTAGAAGTTTTTATTATGATACCCCTTTTTAGCTTGGGTTTACTGTAGACCCTTATGTGCACTTCGTGCACCCTTTTGCCCCCTAGTGTGATGTGCAACTATATGTCAAGCAGATTTGATTTGGTTCATTAATTGATGGAGTCATCTTCTTAGTCATGCCAAAAAAGTTCTTTTAAACAAAAGATTTCAAATGCTATGACACGACCAAAAGATTGATGTCTTCTCCCAAATGCAGGAGTGTCGAAGTAATAAATAAGCCGGCAAGACCGGGGTCGAACCACAGGGAGGTTAATTGTATAAATTATAAATCACAACACGATAACAACAACAATAATAACAACAATAGTAATAGTAATATTAAGAGTAATAATAATAATACTCAGTACGTGGCGTTGTTATACCTGAGAATGATCTAAAGATCGGTCGGTCACAGGTTTCCAGCCTTATACTGAGTTTATAAAAATATTAAAGAGTATATTATATTATATAAACAAATTTTCTGATGCAAATGAACAAGGCAAGACCAACAATGTCAGGATCCTTGATCAAACACAGAGCATACTTAACGTACATATATAAACAAGAATGTAAATGATAATAATATTAGTAGTAATAATAAAGAGAGCTTTGAGAGGTAAGGTTGATGTAAGGATTAAACAATGATAAAACAGATGTCAAGGTTAGAGGATTCACTAATGGTATTTCAAATAAATATAATATAAACTCTTTTTATTACTCAACTAGAAACCACACACAAAGGAGGTTCCAATCGGATGATTTATCGTTATGAGCTCATTATAAATTGTTAACATGATTATATTAATTATCTTATCTAAGTAACACCATACTTATAAATATCATCAGGCATTCATGTTGCTATCTTATGTTAACAACAAATCAAGTTCCTATCATAATAATGATGTCGGCCGAAAACTATGAAGGATCAAGCATTTGATGTACCAAGTGTTATACAACACAAATCTAGATTAACCATTAAGCAAGGTATTAAGAATTAGTAAGAAAAAAGATAAAACATGTTAATAACAATCTTTCTTGGATATAACATTAAAGTCCATGTTGAGTTATATTATATCTATTCTAACACCACTAGTGAAACCTTTTCACCTTGACATAATTAACTTAGCTATAACATAATGAAGAAGAAAAAACATAAAATAAACAATATAAGAACATAAACATGATATAAGTTAACTAACTATAGGAAAGGAAATGAAAAAGCATAAGCAAGATATTAATATAGCATGAAAGAAAACTTGAACATTACAAAGAGAGAAAGCAAGAAGATGATGATTGTGATTCTGAAAAATAACACATGTAAATACATGGCAAATGCCTCCTTTTATAGGCTAAAAAATTAGAACTATTGATTGGTGGCCATCCATTGATTTTGTGGCTGGTTCTTGACATTGTTGGCTGCTGGTTCTTGATATTGTTAGCTGGTTTGGCTGCTGGTTTTTGATATTGTTGGCTGCAGTTTTTGATATTATTGGCTGGTCAAAACGTCATTGCTAACATCAGAATTAGAGCCTTTTGTTCCATCAAAGCTGTGGGCAATTGTCTTAGCTTTCCAACAAAAAAAACCAGAGCTCATTTGGACTTCTAGAACTCAAGATATGAGCTGAAAACCGAATAGTGTCCGAGTTGCAGGACAGGTTCCGACTTCTCCGTTGTTCCTAAGATTTGAACTTGAAAACGGCAGATTTGAGTCTTAGACTCTTCATGAAAGTTGTAGGTCTATGTCTTAGCTTTTTTATTCATATAAAGTAGACCTAAATCCGAGTTCTACAACTCCAGTTATGATCCAATAACCGAATGGTGTTCGAGTTTGGAATTGAACCAGCATCTCTTCTCTTAGCCTAGTCCTCTTTTGTCTCTTCACTTTCAATAGTTAATCACATCAATAAATCCTTTGAATTGTGAGATATACCTGCATTCAAAATAAGCATTTACCATAAATTAAAGATATATTATATTATCAGACTTGTTATTATAAAACATGTTGTAGTTAGGGAATTTAATGATACTTTAGTGCAATACGATGATATAAAACCTTAATGAGAATGCACTTTTAAGTACTAATCAGCAACATCCCATGCCAATCCTTATAGGTGACTACCATCTTCTGAATAATCTTTTTGACATTCTTGTTAGCAGCTTCTACCGCACCATTCATCTTTGGTCTATATGGCGAAGAATTGGAATGCTTGATTTTCCATTTAGTGCAGAGCTCTATTATCATCTTGCCGTTGAAATTCTGGGCGTTATCCGTTATAATCTTTTCTGGTGGCCCATACCGACATATCAAATCTCTCTCAATAAATTTCTTCACCACTTTTTGCGTCACATGAGCAAATGACCCAGCTTCTACCCATTTTGTGAAGTAGTCGATAGCCACGAGAATAAACCTATGACCATTGCTGGCTTTTGGGTTTACCGGTCCAATTACATCAATTCCCCACATCGCGAAGGGCCATGGAGATGTTAAATTAAACAGAGGAGCCGGAGGAGCATTGATTTTGTCACTGTATACTTGGCACTTATGACATTTCCGGACATAATCGATACAATCCTTCTCTAACGTCATCCAGAAGTACCCGGCTCTTTGTATCTTCCTGGCCATCACATATCCACTAGCATGAGTTGAGCAAATCCCTTCATGGACTTCCCGTACTGTGCTTTTTGCCTCAAATTCATCCAAACATCTCAACAAAGTCCCGTCAAATGATTTCTTATACAAAATCTCCCCATCAAGATAAAAATCCATTGCCAATCTTCTCAAGGTCTTTTTGTCGATTTTGGATGCCCCCAGGGGATATGCCTGGTTTTGGATGAAATTCTTGATATCATAGTACCACGGGTTTCCATCCATTTCTCTTTCGACTGAGCAACAATGAGCGGGGTTATTTCTGATATTGATGTGTACTGGCTGTACCTTGTGCCCAAAGTCTATCTTGGCCATAGATGCTAGTGTGGCCAAAGCATCTGCAAACTGGTTCCCTTCCCTTCCCAGATGGGTGAACTCTATTTCCTCAAATTCTTTAGCAGCTGAGACAGGTATTCTTGGTAAGGCCTTAACTTCTCTTCTTTGGTTTGCCATTCTCCTTTTACTTGGCAAATGATCACATTGATCTCCATACACATCTATCTTTTTATGTTCATCTCTAATGCAGCCTCTAAACCAAGAATGCAAGCTTCATACTCAGCCGTGTTGTTGGTGCACCCGAACTGCAGCTTAACTGAAACCGGATACTGCTTCTTATCAGGAGAGATTATCACTGCCCCCGCTCCGTTACCACATACATTTACAGCACCATCAAAGTACATAACCCACCAATCTGATTTCTCTTCCTCGATTGCAAACACATCTTCATCTGGAAAGTCAAAGTTTAACGGCTCATAATCTTCCATAGCATGGTCAGCCAGGTGATCGGCAATAACACTCCCTTTCACGGCTTTCCTTGTCATATATACTATGTCATACTCAGCCAAAAGAACTTGCCATCTTGCAATTCGGCTAGATAGATAAGGCTTTTCACAAATGTACCTTAACGGGTCTAACTTGGAAATTAACCATGTAGTGTGATACAACATATACTGACGTAATCTCTTTGTAGCCCATGCTAGTGCGCACACAGCTTCTCAATCACAGTATACCTAGACTCATATTCCGTGAACTTCTTGCTTAGGTAATAAATGGCCCTTTCCTTCCTTCCGGTTTCATCATGTTGCCCAAGCACACATCCCATTGCTGTTTCGGTTACTGTTAGGTATAAAATCAATGGCCTTTCTGGTACGGGAGGAACAAGCAGAGGTGGATTTAGCAAGTACTGCTTGATTTTCTCAAAAGCTTTATCACACTCTTCATTCCATATTCCAGGGTTCTTCTTCCTCAACAAACGAAAGATCGGGTCACAAGTCGCGGTTAAATGGGATATAAACCGAGCGATGTAATTCAACCTTCCTAAGAAACCTCTCACCTCCTTCTCAGTCTTGGGGGTGGCATAGATTGAATAGCTTTTACTTTTTCAGGATCCACTTCTATCCCTTTGTCACTCACCACAAATCCCAACAGCTTACCGGATTTCACCCCGAATGAACACTTTGCTGGGTTAAGCCTCAACTTATATTTCCTTAATCTTTCAAATAATTTCTTCAATACTTGGACATGATTCTCTCCCTCTTTAGATTTAGCAACCATGTCATCCACGTATACTTCAATCTCTTTGTGCATCATGTCGTGAAACAAAGTCACCATAGCCCTTTGGTAAGTGGCCCCAGCATTCTTTAAACCAAATGGCATGACTTTGTAGCAAAAGGTTCCCCATGGTGTTACAAAGGTCGTCTTCTCCCTATCCTCTGGCGCCATTCTTATCTGATTGTAGCCTGAAAACCCATCCATGAAGGAATATGTGGAGCTGCGTGCTGCATTATCAACTAACATATCTATGTGTGGTAAAGGGAAATTATCTTTAGGGCTAGCCCGGTTTAATCCCTAAAGTCCACGCAAACTCTGATTTTACCTTCCTTTTTGGGTACCACCACTATGTTTGACACCCATTGTGGATACTTCACTACTTCCAAAAAACCAGCGTCCCATTGTTTTTCAATTTCCGCCTTTACTTTGATTAAGACCTCCGGATGAGTTCTCCTTAACTTCTGCTTAATCGGCTTGCATCCTTCCATCAGTGGTATTCTATGCACTACAATGTCCGTATCCAGACCAGGCATATCCTCGTAGGACCAGGCAAAGACATCCACATAATCCTTGAGCAGTGCAATCAACTCTTCCTTTGCTTCAGGGGTGATCAAAGTCCCTATCTTCAGCTCTCGCTTGATTTCTTCATTGCCTACATTTATGGTTTCAAGTTCCTCTTTAGCGGGCCTCCAAGCCTGTTCGTGTTGTTCTATTAATTTTGTGAATTCCCATATGTTTTCCTCCTCCCATTCCTCATCTTCTACAGCCACTATGTATTCTTTAAATTTTGGCCATTCATTCTCAATGTAAAGTGCAGGTGTTGTTGTGGAGGATCCGCTTTCAGAGTTCCTGAAAGCGGAAAGTGATGTGTAAATGCATAGTAAGACATCAAGATGAATTTTGAAAATGCATGATCTCATTAAAAATAAAAGATTGGCTCACAACAAAATAAAATCTAGGTTGACATCTTGAGCCTCGATTGTCAATGAATTAAAAAACAGAACAGAGAAAAGGTAACAAACATAGATAAAAAATATAATCCAACCATCATTGTTGATTACATTTTAAAAACCAATGGAGCTTCTTGGGTCTCCCAATTCTGGAACTTCTCCCCTTCGGCTAGCTTCCGGACAAAAGTCTTGACGGTGACTTCTTCTAAAGTATGGATGGTCAATTGCGGCAGCTCTTCAATCCTCCTTTCAGACTCGATTTTCTCAGCAATGTCCTGGACTTGATTTTCCTCCAGAGTGTTTATGTTCATTGAAGAAACTTTTGAAAGAGGTCTCCATGTCCCCCATCAGGTTGTATCACATATGCGGCCTTTGGAAATGAAATCCTGATTGGAGGGATGCTAAGTTTTCTTCTACAGGCTTCCTTCCTTCCATCCTAGCCATTCTCTTCTCCCTTCTTGCACCAGCAGCTCGTTTGTAATCCTCTTTCTTGGGCTTATATCCAAGCCCAAACCTCTGTTCTGCAGCTTTCAATTTGATTATACCCTCCATTCAGGCCTTCTTTGCTCCATATCGTATGGGAAAGGAATCTTGTTTTTCAAAAAGATTTTAGCGGCCATTTTAGTGGCTTCAGAGATTTCTGGCTTCCTCAACACAGTGTTCTCGGGCACCCACTCGGTATTCACAATCTCAAATGCATGAAGGTTTCCGTCCCTACAATCTTCTGCTTCAATGAATGGAACCGCCACATTTCTTACCATCGATATAGTCTCCTCAGCCTTAACAGTAACCAGGACACCGTTGGCAATGTACTTTAAACATTGATGTAGCGAAGAGGTGACAGCTCCCGCAGAATGTATCCATGGCCTTCCTAACAACATGCTATAGAAGGGTGGATATCCATCACTTGAAGGGTTACTAGAAAGACTTGTGGACCCACAGCTAGTTCAACTCAATTGACCCTACAACTGGCCTTGATGAGCCATCATACGCTTGCCGTTATCACACTGGGTTGCATATGTGAGGGATCTATGGCATTTCATCCAGCACATGCCTTGGTAACACATTCAGGGCCGAGCCGTTATCAATGAGAACCTTGCCGACGAGGCAATCCTTGCATCGGACCGTGACATACAAGGGCTTGTTATGTCCAGTTCCTTCAGCAAGTTCATCTTCCGTGAAATACAAGTAATTGGCAGCATGGATCCTCCCTACTAGATGTTCCATAGTCTTTTGCTCAATATCTTGGGGCACATAGGCCTCATTCAATACTTTTTGCAAAGCATTACGATGTGGCTCCGAGTTGAGTATTAAAGACATGATGGAGATCTTAGCAGGGGTTTTCTTCAACTGATCCACTATACTGTACTCACTATGCTTCATCAGTTTCAAGAACTCATTTGTTTCTTCCTCGGTCACAGGTTTATTCACCTCAAACTCTTTATCGAGGTCCAGCACCTCCTTGCCTTTAGCCTTTCTTTGTCTTTCTAGCTCTTCAGGTGTGTAACAACGACCACTCCGAGTTAGCCCACTTATCTCCGCTCGGAACAGCGGCAAAGGAGCTTCAATATTCGAGGTATAACCATAATCTCCAGGCATCGCTCCATAGTCTACTTTGCTTGCATATGAGGGCCTAGTTAATACCAATTTTGAGCGACCATTAGCTGTTGATTGGATTCTACATTTCTCTATCATCCCTACCTCTTCATTGTCACTTATGTCCTCAATCCTCAACTCTCCTAGAGCCATCATTCTTGCAACTTTTTGATGAAATTCAGTGCATTCATCAATGTGATGCCCTTCCTTTTTATGGAAAGGGCAAAAGTTACTTTCCCCTGTGCAGTACTCAGTCGTTTCTTCCAAATGTCCAGACTGTACCAACATCAAGTATAGCTTGGCCATGGTCACTTTCAACACCCTCTTTTTGCTACCAATCTCCATGGTATTCACTCCTCCCCTACCATCAACATGTTTAGGTAAAGGGTTTGAATTCTGATTAGGCGAATCCTCAAAAGTGACCCATCCCACTTTGATCAGTTGCAACACCTTTCTTTTAAAAGCAAAGCAAGACTCAATGCTATGGCCTGCGTGACCAGCATGGTATTCACAAGTCACCTCGGGGTTGTACCAGGCAGGGAAAGGTGGCTGCATAGGTGGTATGGGTAGGGGAGCTATCTGCCCAATACTCAACAGCTTGGCATACAACTCTTTTAAGGTTATCGGTAGAGGAGGTAGTTGTTCTTCTGACGGTTGCTTATCCTTTCTTTGGTAATTGTGTGGTTATTTGCTGGGAATTTATGATTGGGCTGGTTTGGAGTGGGGGTTTGGAAAAGTTAATACTAGTGACTCGGGGGTAGGTATTTGATAGTTTTTGCTTCTCTTTCTAGGTTGTTCACCTCAATTTCTTTCTTCTTCCAATGAAACCTCTCTTCTCTAGAGGTTCTGCAATTCTCCCACTTCGGATCCCTTGTTCAATCCTCTCGGCGATCCGCACGACATCATAGAAATGTTGTGCTGAACTACCCATAAGGTGTTCATAGTATGGAGCCCTGAAAGTATTGGCAAACAAAGTCACCATTTCTGTCTCTATCAGCGGAGGTTGCACATTGATAGCTTGGTCTCGCCACCTTTGAGCATAAGCCCTACGGACTCTTGACTTCCTTTCTCCATGCTGATCAGACTGGTCCTATCAGGAGCAATCTCTAGGTTAAACTTGTATTGCTTTAAGAAAGCGTCCGCCAAGTCTGTCCACTTCCTGATCCTAATATTGTCTAACCTCATATACCAACTGAGGGCCGATCCGGTCAAGCTATCCTGGAAGAAGTAAATTAACATTTTGTCGTCGTGGATAACCTCTGCCATTTTGTTATAGTAGGAGCGGAGATGGGTCTTCGGGCATTCCATCCCAGTATACTTAACAAACTCCGGCACTCTGAACTTCTTTGGAATGACAATATTAGGTACTAAACATACCTCAGCGGCCCTAATTGGGTCAAACAAATCATTTCCTTCAATTGCCCTTAGCCTCTCTTCTAGGGCAGTCCACTTATCATCTCCTTCATGATTAGAGAATTTAAAGTCATGTGGATCTTCGTTTGTTAAATCCATTGTAATAGGGATTTGGATGGGCCGAGCAGGACTCTGCTTAGTTGGTGTATTTGCCCCTATGTTTATAGGTGCGACAGGAATTTGAGCTGCTGCTGGTGCTTCATTAGGTTGAGTAGATGTTCCTTCTCCATCTTTGGCTCTCAATATCTGCTCTAACATACGAGTTAGGTTCGCCACATCATTCCGAACTCCTTCAAGTTCTCTTTGGTACTGAGATTCCGGTTGTGACCTTCCTTCGTTTTCCATTCTTGCTCTTTGCCGAGTGTAGTGGACTTTGGAAGGGGGACCTATGTTTCACGATCTGGAATGCATATGATAAATTAAAAACAAAAATATGTGATGAGAATGTGATGCATATGTAATGTGTATATATGCATATTTTATGAGCTGATTCATGACTTTCGTAACCTTTAAGCAAGATTTCTGAGTTGACCCGATTACCATAAAGGAGGGTTTGCCAAGTTCTTATCATAGTGGCTTACCAAACCCATTAAGAAAGGAAATACGTCATGGACTTCTTATAAATAACAAACTTGCTCATACAAAACAATAATGGGAAAGAGAGTCCTATACATTGCTACCTCTAAAAAGCATTTCCTCTATTAGCTAAATCCCCAATAAAACAGGCCATTGCCCCCATGTATTCTCGATACTTTGAAGCATCATTTCCGACTTGGGTGGCTTGTTGTTGCAACCTTTCTGCATAACGGGCTACTTGCTCAACCTGTTTTTCCATGTGTCTTATTCTGGCATGGAATACGGTGTTATCTTCGATTATTGCTTCGTTGCTGGCTCCTAAGGCTTCGTTGCTTCTTTCCAATACTCGCACCATACCCTCTGATTGTGCCAACTTATCTCTTGTTCTTTGTAGCTCTTCCTTTTCAATATCCAGCTCTGCTATTTTGGAATTGATTTGAACTGCAAAGCTGTCCATGTAGTCTTGGCATTCTTGACGCTCTTGCTTAGCCTTACTCATCTCTTCTTCCATCTCGAGTAGTGGCTTCTCAACTCCCTTAACTCTTCTTCTCGTACCTCGATCTCCGCTTGTAAAGCCCTCATCCTTCCTTTTGAAGACTCAGCTCTCTTCTGGTAATCTCTCATGTCAGACTCAGCGGCCATTCTTGCATTTCTTTCTTCCTCTAGTTGCACCATGTATTGAGCTCTAACCTTCCTTTCTTCTTCTATGTCGAGGTTGGCTAGACGATTCTTCTCCTTTTCAACTTCTATTTTCTTTAAAAGAAGTTTCCTTCCCTTCTTCAAAGAATCCATCGTCTCCTTATCAACATTCACGCCTTTTGTTGCCCTCTTAACCTTAGCCAATTCTTTTTCTGCTATCCCATTCTTCTTGACCAACTCATCATAATCAGCTATTCGATTCCTTAACTCAGCCTGGACCCCCGTTGTTATGTCTTCAGCTACCTCAGCCCTTTTCTGCCATTCCTTTAGAGACATTAGCTGCTTCTCTTGTTTTTTAACCGCTGATTCAAGAAAACCCTCATCGTATTTTCCTCCTCTAGCTGGTTCTCTAACAATTGTTGTCGCCCCTTACTTTTGCTGAGTTCTATTACACACTGATCTAGCTGCTTTCTTAGATCTTCCTCATCATCCTTTCTTTTCCTTTTCTGTGTTTCTATCGCTGCCTCTGACTGTTCTTGTGTAGAGAGACCCTTTACTTCAGAAAAATCCTCATTCCTCCAAACTGTATAATTATGGCTGAATGAGGTTTCAAAACTGCTTCCTTCTTCTCTTTTCACCTTCACGGGTCTTTCCCAATCCTGTCGGATAAGCTCCATTTCTTTGATGAACGGTTGGTGCTTGAATAACCCAATGAAATCAGCTAAACCCAAGGTTCTTGGCGTATATTGCATTCCGCCTAACTGCCTTGTTACGAGGGCGGGCGCATAGCTGATGTAACCAGTTACACCAATTAAAGGAACCCATATCTTGCTTCCGCAGCTCATTGTGCAAATAGCGTTGTTCATCCACGGTGCTTTCCATTTGAAGTTGCTACTTGGCAATGCTGCATACTTATCCCTCCATGCCTTCTCATCCCAATTCTTCCAAGTCTCATCTATGGTAATCTTTAACGGTCGCAAGTCAAACCACCAAAAGTTGTTGAAGATGTCTCTTGGTGCTTCGATATGACTGATTATCCATAGGTACAACATAGGGACGCAGCACCTCATAGCTCCTTTTCCATGTGTTCGGCAGTGATTAAGAGATAACATGGTTTCCCCCAAGATGGCTGAGGAAGGATTGATCCGGTCATGCTCATATTCGATGAAGACACTCGCTGCTTCTAAACTGATGACCCCAGTTTCAGAAGGGAACAACACTAGCCCAAAAATGGCGAAGGCCACCAACCTATATCGTTCGTCTCCCAACTTGCCTTCTTCGGCATTTTTCTTCATTCGAGCTTCAATGACCTTCCATTTAAAACCCCCTTCAGCAACTCTACACTGGCTGATCTTTCCTAAGCCTAATAAACTGACTACTTCCGAAGCTGTGTCTTCAAATCTGCGTCGGCGGTAGATTCGGCAGCTGTCATTTGGAAAATCCAGGATTCTCTCATATTCTTCCAAGGTGGGCGTCATATCGATGTTTCCAAAGGTAAAGCACCGATAACTGGGATCCCAAAAATTCAGAAGGGCTTTGATCGCCGCTGCTTGTACAGGCAACTTCATTATTTGTGCAATCCTCCCATATCGCCTTTCAAACAGGGTCTCGTCAACATATTCCATGATAGGCAATAACTTTCCTAAATCGTTTACCATGTGATTTACCTTGGTAATGCATGGTAACCCACTAGCATCGATTCTTGGGCATTTTCCTTCGGCAATCTGAGCCAACTCAGACTCTTGTCCATATTCTTGGAAAGAGAGGTACTTAGTCATGATTTCAGCTCAAAACCTGAGTTGATGAATTTAACCATTAATCGTGATGCAAATGAAAATAAGATTCATAACCTAAAGACAAGCTCTATTTATTAAGTGAGAGAGGGTAGTTTTTCTATCTGGTCTCGAAGGGTCTCATATCTGCCTAGTGACATTCTTCGTAAAGAAGTATGGGGGCGTTGCAAGGAACAGTTAAGACACGTATGCCCACCATTACCAAGCAGGCACTCAGATATGAGTTGGGTGTTTCACGCATTTAAACCCTGACCAATAGTCTTAGGGTAAATCGCTAATTCCCCACTTAACTTAAAGCTTGTGTGTGCTTTTCAAATTAAGGCAAGTGATGCATGAAACAATTGTATACAATGCATGAATAATATGCGTAAAATAAAAAATAAATACGCAAATAAAAGGAAAGGCATATTAACAATAAACACAAAAAAACCAACAAATCAGACAAAAACAAAGCTTAGTCTACAAGTCCCCAGTGGAGTCGCCATTCTGTCGCACCCCAAAAAAAAAATATTAATGCGGGTTCGACTGGAGAATTTTTTTATTTTTTTGTTCTTTGGAGTCGCCACCTAGTATTTTGGTCACTAGGAACCTAACTGGTCTCAGAGATCGGGTACGGAGACTGGTTGCGTAAAGGGAAGGTATTAGCACCCCAAATACGCCCTACCTAAGGTAAGCTGCATTGTTTTATTGTCTGATAAAAAAAACTAAAGTGTTATTGTACTTCTAGTCGTTGGTCTGTCTATGGTTCAAGAAAAATCCTCCTCAGTAAGAAGGTCTTTTATCTTATCGGGTAAAATCCTAACCGTTCTAACGTCTATACCAAACTTTATTAATAATATTTAGGAATACGTTTTACGTATAAATTCGTAATCCCAAATACTAAAAGAAAACAAAAAAAGATTTTTTTAGAATTTTTGAAATATTGGCCTAGTTCTCATGGCTTGAATAAACTGGTTATTAAAGCCAAAATGCATGTTAATACATATATTGTTTTGAAAATTTTCTTTGTTGTGTGAAAATATGATGTTATAATATTTATATTATATGTTGGAGAGACTAGGCCGTATTTTAAAACATAAATTTTTTTGGAAAATATTAATTTTTTATGCTTTGACGAAAATCGGGTATTTTAATACTAAGCTTATATCCTTACGGTATAAAAATACAACTCAATATTAATCCACTTTGATAAAAATATGCAGAAAAATCAACAACATTTTTTAGGGACTTTTTAGAATTTTTTGAAAGCAAAAACGTTTTTTATTCTGAAAATCTTTGATATTTTGACGAAAACCGGGTATTTTTAACACTGGTTTTGCATCTTTACAGTATAAAAATACAAACCAACATTAAACCACTTTGAAAAAAATATGCAGAAACATCACAATATTTTTCTAAGATTTTTCAAAATATATTTTTTTTCGTATATAAATATTTTATATATATATTTAACATATATACACACACATATATATATATATATATATATATTATAATAATATATAATTATTATAGGGCTGGGCCGGCCCAAATAAATGGGCCAGGCTCAGCCCAAAAAAAAAGAGGGGGGGGGGCGGGCCGATCTCGGCCCGCAATGATATCGGGCCGGTCTCGGCCCGTAACTAAAGTGGGCCGGTCTCGGCCCAAAAACTTCTACAGTCTGGGCCAAGACCGGCCCAGACTTGCAAGGCTAGGCCAGCATCGGGCTGGCCCAGTGCCTTACGGCCCAGTGGGGGGGGAGAATTATTTTTTCTCCCCCCCCGCCTCCTGCATGCAACATGCAGGAGGCCAGACGAAAACAAACGAAGAAAAAAAATGCAATCGGGGGGGGAGGAATGTGCACCTGGCGTGGAGGCGATCGTTGGTGGAGCTGCGGTGTCGCTGCGGTGTCGTGGCCTCGAGGACGGTGGTGTTGTGGTGTTGCTGCGGATCCTAACAGTGCCCTTTCCCTTTTTTTTTTTTTTTTTTTTCGGGGTTCTCTCCTCCTCAGTTGTTTCCCTCTGTTTTCGGTTTCGTTTTTCTTGTTTTCGGTTTGTTTTTGTTCTCCCTTCTCCTTCGTGCGTTACTTCTCTTCTCCCTCTATCCTCGGCGTCTCTCTCTCTTCGGTCTCTCTCTATTTATAGAGAAAAAAGGAACCGACGTGCCTTTTGTTAGTGCGCCTTCAATCACGCAACGGCTGGTCGGCCATTGATGCTTTCGGTGGTGGTGGTGGGGGCGAGGAGAGAGAGGCGGGAAATTTTGAAAAACAGCAAAAAAAATGGTTGTCTCTGTTTCTGTTTATGCGGGGGAAAGGAAGAAGATGAACAGTGTCGTTCAAAACGACACCGTTCTGGTCTTTCCTTTTTTCTTTTTTCTTTTTTTTTTATATATGAAACGGCGTCGTTTTGGATAAAACGCGCCGTTTCATTTAAATGGGTCAAACTTCAAATCAGTCCTCCGAACTCGGTCCCCGCTCCTCTTGTTGGCCGCCCTTTTCACTTTGGTCCTTGGCCTCTGATTTATGCAATTGAGCCCCTAATTGATCAATAAACTTCCAATTTCTTCAATTAAGCCCCTGAAACAATTCCAAACAGCCCCCTCTATCTTTGCGCCTTCTCCAAATTGGTCCTTAGTTTCGGATTTTCACAATTAAGTCCCTAATTGGCCATTAAACTTCAATATTTATGCAATTAAACCCCTGATTTGACCCAATAAATTCCTAAAAAAAATATTTTGGCCCCAGAACTTAAATTTCTCCAAATTAAAGCCCAAATTGACTTAAAAATCAATTTTTCTTGCAATCAAATCCTTTATAAATTCGAATAAAAATCCAATTAAGTCCATCAACATCCAAAATTGGGCTTTTCTCCTCAAAATTCAAATTTTCCTTCTCAATAGGGCTTTCATCCTTCAAGAATATACTGTCAAAAAATTCAATCCTTGTATTTTTAAATTCCTTGACCAATTCTCTGACTGTTTCCTGAGCGCTTCTGCCTTTTGTTATTTTTTCTAAACTCTTTTGGCTATTTATTTATTTTTCATGGGGACCCAAAAATGGGTTACAACACACAGTATAGGTAAAAAAAACTGAAATACCCTCGGATTTATCAGAAATTTACGAAAATGCCACTGACGGCGCGTGTGGCTCACGCGCGGCTACTGTTGGTGGCGGCGAGCTTTTCAGGCGAGATTTCTGGCCAACCGATGGTCGGTTCTGGTAGATCTGAGGTCGAGGATTCTGTTGGTGGTGGTCTCGACGGTCGTTGATGGCTGACCAGGGAGAATCGTCGACTTGAAGCTTCGGTGGCCGGCGAGAATCGCGGCCTTTTTCCGGCCAGATGAGGCGGCGAAAACGGTTAAAACCGCCGGGGGTTTGCTTTAAACCAGTGGATCAACCTTTCCGTGGTGGTTAGGAGGCTTGATATGGCCGGAAAGTGGAGATCGGATGAGAGAGAGAGTCGCTGGCGAGAGGAGAGAGATGTTCTGAGATTTCCTACGGGTGTGAACGCGTATACGGTGTACCGGTGCCTCGGAACACTGTGCGCCATTAGATCTCTGAGTGAGATCGGAAAGCGGTTCAGCAGGAATGCCGAGACCGATCTCGTATGCCGTCTTCTGCTTGCTGAGTCGGAGACACGCAGGGATGAGATGGCGGCCGCACTGACCCTATAGTGAGTCGTATTAATTTCAAATCATACCAACATGGTCAAATAAAACGAAAGGCTCAGTCGAAAGACTGGGCCTTTCGTTTTAATCTGATCGGCACGTAAGAGGTTCCAACTTTCACCATAATGAAATAAGATCACTACCGGGCGTATTTTTTGAGTTATCGAGATTTTCAGGAGCTAAGGAAGCTAAAATGGAGAAAAAAATCACTGGATATACCACCGTTGATATATCCCAATGGCATCGTAAAGAACATTTTGAGGCATTTCAGTCAGTTGCTCAATGCACCTATAACCAGACCGTTCAGCTGGATATTACGGCCTTTTTAAAGACCGTAAAGAAAAATAAGCACAAGTTTTATCCGGCCTTTATTCACATTCTTGCCCGCCTGATGAATGCTCATCCGGAATTTCGTATGGCAATGAAAGACGGTGAGCTGGTGATATGGGATAGTGTTCACCCTTGTTACACCGTTTTCCATGAGCAAACTGAAACGTTTTCATCGCTCTGGAGTGAATACCACGACGATTTCCGGCAGTTTCTACACATATATTCGCAAGATGTGGCGTGTTACGGTGAAAACCTGGCCTATTTCCCTAAAGGGTTTATTGAGAATATGTTTTTCGTCTCAGCCAATCCCTGGGTGAGTTTCACCAGTTTTGATTTAAACGTGGCCAATATGGACAACTTCTTCGCCCCCGTTTTCACCATGGGCAAATATTATACGCAAGGCGACAAGGTGCTGATGCCGCTGGCGATTCAGGTTCATCATGCCGTTTGTGATGGCTTCCATGTCGGCAGAATGCTTAATGAATTACAACAATACTGCGATGAGTGGCAGGGCGGGGCGTAACCTACGTGACAGAAGTCAAAAGCCTCCGGTCGGAGGCTTTTGACTTTCTGCTTGATCGGCCGCATCGAATATAACTTCGTATAATGTATGCTATACGAAGTTATTACGATGAGCTCGGACTTCCATTGTTCATTCCACGGACAAAAACAGAGAAAGGAAACGACAGAGGCCAAAAAGCTCGCTTTTAGCACCTGTCGTTTCCTTTCTTTTCAGAGGGTATTTTAAATAAAAACATTAAGTTATGACGAAGAAGAACGGAAACGCCTTAAACCGGAAAATTTTCATAAATAGCGAAAACCCGCGAGGTCGCCGCCCCGTAACCTGTCGGATCACCGGAAAGGACCCGTAAAGTGATAATGATTATCATCTACATATCACAACGCGCGTGGAGGCCATCAAACCACGTCAAATAATCAATTATGACGCAGGTATCGTATTAATTGATCTGCATCAACTTAACGTAAAAGCAACTTCAGACAATACAAATCAGCGACACTGAATACGGGGCAACCTCATGTCCGAGCTCGCGAGCTCGTCGACAGCGACACACTTGCATCGGATGCAGCCCGGTTAACGTGCCGGCACGGCCTGGGTAACCAGGTATTTTGTCCACATAACCGTGCGCAAAATGTTGTGGATAAGCAGGACACAGCAGCAATCCACAGCAGGCATACAACCGCACACCGAGGTTACTCCGTTCTACAGGTTACGACGACCATGTCAATACTTGCCCTTGACAGGCATTGATGGAATCGTAGTCTCACGCTGATAGTCTGATCGACAATACAAGTGGGACCGTGGTCCCAGACCGATAATCAGACCGACAACACGAGTGGGATCGTGGTCCCAGACTAATAATCAGACCGACGATACGAGTGGGACCGTGGTCCCAGACTAATAATCAGACCGACGATACGAGTGGGACCGTGGTTCCAGACTAATAATCAGACCGACGATACGAGTGGGACCGTGGTCCCAGACTAATAATCAGACCGACGATACGAGTGGGACCATGGTCCCAGACTAATAATCAGACCGACGATACGAGTGGGACCGTGGTCCCAGTCTGATTATCAGACCGACGATACGAGTGGGACCGTGGTCCCAGACTAATAATCAGACCGACGATACGAGTGGGACCGTGGTCCCAGACTAATAATCAGACCGACGATACGAGTGGGACCGTGGTCCCAGTCTGATTATCAGACCGACGATACAAGTGGAACAGTGGGCCCAGAGAGAATATTCAGGCCAGTTATGCTTTCTGGCCTGTAACAAAGGACATTAAGTAAAGACAGATAAACGTAGACTAAAACGTGGTCGCATCAGGGTGCTGGCTTTTCAAGTTCCTTAAGAATGGCCTCAATTTTCTCTATACACTCAGTTGGAACACGAGACCTGTCCAGGTTAAGCACCATTTTATCGCCCTTATACAATACTGTCGCTCCAGGAGCAAACTGATGTCGTGAGCTTAAACTTGTTCTTGATGCAGATGACGTTTTAAGCACAGAAGTTAAAAGAGTGATAACTTCTTCAGCTTCAAATATCACCCCAGCTTTTTTCTGCTCATGAAGGTTAGATGCCTGCTGCTTAAGTAATTCCTCTTTATCTGTAAAGGCTTTTTGAAGTGCATCACCTGACCGGGCAGATAGTTCACCGGGGTGAGAAAAAAGAGCAACAACTGATTTAGGCAATTTGGCGGTGTTGATACAGCGGGTAATAATCTTACGTGAAATATTTTCCGCATCAGCCAGCGCAGAAATATTTCCAGCAAATTCATTCTGCAATCGGCTTGCATAACGCTGACCACGTTCATAAGCACTTGTTGGGCGATAATCGTTACCCAATCTGGATAATGCAGCCATCTGCTCATCATCCAGCTCGCCAACCAGAACACGATAATCACTTTCGGTAAGTGCAGCAGCTTTACGACGGCGACTCCCATCGGCAATTTCTATGACACCAGATACTCTTCGACCGAACGCCGGTGTCTGTTGACCAGTCAGTAGAAAAGAAGGGATGAGATCATCCAGTGCGTCCTCAGTAAGCAGCTCTTGGTCACGTTCATTACCTGACCATACCCGAGAGGTCTTCTCAACACTATCACCCCGGAGCACTTCAAGAGTAAACTTCACATCCCGACCACATACAGGCAAAGTAATGGCATTACCGCGAGCCATTACTCCTACGCGCGCAATTAACGAATCCACCATCGGGGCAGCTGGTGTCGATAACGAAGTATCTTCAACCGGTTGAGTATTGAGCGTATGTTTTGGAATAACAGGCGCACGCTTCATTATCTAATCTCCCAGCGTGGTTTAATCAGACGATCGAAAATTTCATTGCAGACAGGTTCCCAAATAGAAAGAGCATTTCTCCAGGCACCAGTTGAAGAGCGTTGATCAATGGCCTGTTCAAAAACAGTTCTCATCCGGATCTGACCTTTACCAACTTCATCCGTTTCACGCACAACATTTTTTAGAACCATGCTTCCCCAGGCATCCCGAATTTGCTCCTCCATCCACGGGGACTGAGAGCCATTACTATTGCTGTATTTGGTAAGCAAAATACGAACATCAGGCTCGAACCCTTTAAGATCAACGTTCTTGAGCAGATCACGAAGCATATCGAAAAACTGCAGTGCGGAGGTGTAGTCAAACAACTCAGCAGGCGTGGGAACAATCAGCACATCAGCAGCACATACGACATTAATCGTGCCGATACCCAGGTTAGGCGCGCTGTCAATAACTATGACATCATAGTCATGAGCAACAGTTTCAATGGCCAGTCGGAGCATCAGGTGTGGATCGGTGGGCAGTTTACCTTCATCAAATTTGCCCATTAACTCAGTTTCAATACGGTGCAGAGCCAGACAGGAAGGAATAATGTCAAGCCCCGGCCAGCAAGTGGGCTTTATTGCATAAGTGACATCGTCCTTTTCCCCAAGATAGAAAGGCAGGAGAGTGTCTTCTGCATGAATATGAAGATCTGGAACCCATCCGTGATACATTGAGGCTGTTCCCTGGGGGTCGTTACCTTCCACGAGCAAAACACGTAGCCCCTTCAGAGCCAAATCCTGAGCAAGATGAACAGAAACAGAGGTTTTGTAAACGCCTCCTTTATGGGCAGCAACCCCGATCACCGGTGGAAATACGTCTTCAGCACGTCGCAATCGCGTTCCAAACACATCACGCATATGATTAATTTGTTCAATTGTATAACCAACACGTTGCTCAACCCGTCCTCGAATTTCCATATCCGGGTGCGGTAGTCGCCCTGCTTTCTCGGCATCTCTGATAGCCTGAGAAGAAACCCCAACTAAATCCGCTGCTTCACCTATTCTCCAGCGCCGGGTTATTTTCCTCGCTTCCGGGCTGTCATCATTAAACTGTGCAATGGCGATAGCCTTCGTCATTTCATGACCAGCGTTTATGCACTGGTTAAGTGTTTCCATGAGTTTCATTCTGAACATCCTTTAATCATTGCTTTGCGTTTTTTTATTAAATCTTGCAATTTACTGCAAAGCAACAACAAAATCGCAAAGTCATCAAAAAACCGCAAAGTTGTTTAAAATAAGAGCAACACTACAAAAGGAGATAAGAAGAGCACATACCTCAGTCACTTATTATCACTTGCGCTCGCCGCAGCCGTGTAACCGAGCATAGCGAGCGAACTGGCGAGGAAGCAAAGAAGAACTGTTCTGTCAGATAGCTCTTACGCTCAGCGCAAGAAGAAATATCCACCGTGGGAAAAACTCCAGGTAGAGGAACACACGCGGATAGCCAATTCAGAGTAATAAACTGTGATAATCAACCCTCATCAATGATGACGAACTAACCCCCGATATCAGGTCACATGACGAAGGGAAAGAGAAGGAAATCAACTGTGACAAACTGCCCTCAAATTTGGCTTCCTTAAAAATTACAGTTCAAAAAGTATGAGAAAATCCATGCAGGCTGAAGGAAACAGCAAAACTGTGACAAATTACCCTCAGTAGGTCAGAACAAATGTGACGAACCACCCTCAAATCTGTGACAGATAACCCTCAGACTATCCTGTCGTCATGGAAGTGATATCGCGGAAGGAAAATACGATATGAGTCGTCTGGCGGCCTTTCTTTTTCTCAATGTATGAGAGGCGCATTGGAGTTCTGCTGTTGATCTCATTAACACAGACCTGCAGGAAGCGGCGGCGGAAGTCAGGCATACGCTGGTAACTTTGAGGCAGCTGGTAACGCTCTATGATCCAGTCGATTTTCAGAGAGACGATGCCTGAGCCATCCGGCTTACGATACTGACACAGGGATTCGTATAAACGCATGGCATACGGATTGGTGATTTCTTTTGTTTCACTAAGCCGAAACTGCGTAAACCGGTTCTGTAACCCGATAAAGAAGGGAATGAGATATGGGTTGATATGAACACTGTAAAGCCCTCTGGATGGACTGTGCGCACGTTTGATAAACCAAGGAAAAGATTCATAGCCTTTTTCATCGCCGGCATCCTCTTCAGGGCGATAAAAAACCACTTCCTTCCCCGCGAAACTCTTCAATGCCTGCCGTATATCCTTACTGGCTTCCGCAGAGGTCAATCCGAATATTTCAGCATATTTAGCAACATGGATCTCGCAGATACCGTCATGTTCCTGTAGGGTGCCATCAGATTTTCTGATCTGGTCAACGAACAGATACAGCATACGTTTTTGATCCCGGGAGAGACTATATGCCGCCTCAGTGAGGTCGTTTGACTGGACGATTCGCGGGCTATTTTTACGTTTCTTGTGATTGATAACCGCTGTTTCCGCCATGACAGATCCATGTGAAGTGTGACAAGTTTTTAGATTGTCACACTAAATAAAAAAGAGTCAATAAGCAGGGATAACTTTGTGAAAAAACAGCTTCTTCTGAGGGCAATTTGTCACAGGGTTAAGGGCAATTTGTCACAGACAGGACTGTCATTTGAGGGTGATTTGTCACACTGAAAGGGCAATTTGTCACAACACCTTCTATAGAACCAGCATGGATAAAGGCCTACAAGGCGCTCTAAAAAAGAAGATCTAAAAACTATAAAAAAAATAATTATAAAAATATCCCCGTGGATAAGTGGATAACCCCAAGGGAAGTTTTTTCAGGCATCGTGTGTAAGCAGAATATATAAGTGCTGTTCCCTGGTGCTTCCTCGCTCACTCGACCGGGAGGGTTCGAGAAGGGGGGGCACCCCCCTTCGGCGTGCGCGGTCACGCGCACAGGGCGCAGCCCTGGTTAAAAACAAGGTTTATAAATATTGGTTTAAAAGCAGGTTAAAAGACAGGTTAGCGGTGGCCGAAAAACGGGGCGGAAACCCTTGCAAATGCTGGATTTTCTGCCTGTGGACAGCCCCTCAAATGTCAATAGGTGCGCCCCTCATCTGTCAGCACTCTGCCCCTCAAGTGTCAAGGATCGCGCCCCTCATCTGTCAGTAGTCGCGCCCCTCAAGTGTCAATACCGCAGGGCACTTATCCCCAGGCTTGTCCACATCATCTGTGGGAAACTCGCGTAAAATCAGGCGTTTTCGCCGATTTGCGAGGCTGGCCAGCTCCACGTCGCCGGCCGAAATCGAGCCTGCCCCTCATCTGTCAACGCCGCGCCGGGTGAGTCGGCCCCTCAAGTGTCAACGTCCGCCCCTCATCTGTCAGTGAGGGCCAAGTTTTCCGCGAGGTATCCACAACGCCGGCGGCCGGCCGCGGTGTCTCGCACACGGCTTCGACGGCGTTTCTGGCGCGTTTGCAGGGCCATAGACGGCCGCCAGCCCAGCGGCGAGGGCAACCAGCCGAGGGCTTCGCCCTGTCGCTCGACTGCGGCGAGC
Organism: Populus tremula; assembly: GCA_964019445.1. Lineage (NCBI taxonomy): Eukaryota > Viridiplantae > Streptophyta > Magnoliopsida > Malpighiales > Salicaceae > Populus > Populus tremula. The sequence continues at coordinate 95,346 of CAXHTJ010000910.1, forward strand.
ACTACTGGCTGTAAAAGGACAGACCACATCATGGTTCTGTGTTCATTAGGTTGTTCTGTCCATTGCTGACATAATCCGCTCCACTTCAACGTAACACCGCACGAAGATTTCTATTGTTCCTGAAGGCATATTCAAATCGTTTTCGTTACCGCTTGCAGGCATCATGACAGAACACTACTTCCTATAAACGCTACACAGGCTCCTGAGATTAATAATGCGGATCTCTACGATAATGGGAGATTTTCCCGACTGTTTCGTTCGCTTCTCAGTGGATAACAGCCAGCTTCTCTGTTTAACAGACAAAAACAGCATATCCACTCAGTTCCACATTTCCATATAAAGGCCAAGGCATTTATTCTCAGGATAATTGTTTCAGCATCGCAACCGCATCAGACTCCGGCATCGCAAACTGCATCCGGTGCGGGCAGCCACATCCAGCGCAAAAACCTTCGTGTAGACTTCCGTTGAACTGATGGACTTATGTCCCATCAGGCTTTGCAGAACTTTCAGCGGTATACCGGCATACAGCATGTGCATCGCATAGGAATGGCGGAACGTATGTGGTGTGACCGGAACAGAGAACGTCACACCGTCAGCAGCAGCGGCGGCAACCGCCTCCCCAATCCAGGTCATGACCGTTCTGTCCGTCACTTCCCAGATCCGCGCTTTCTCTGTCCTTCCTGTGCGACGGTTACGCCGCTCCATGAGCTTATCGGGTCCACTCGCGAACGCAGAAAGGCCCACCCGAAGGTGAGCCAGTGTGATTACATTTGCGGCCTAACTGTGGCCAGTCCAGTTACGCTGGAGTCAGTAGTATTTAGGTGACACTATAGAAGCGGCCGCCTATCCCCTGTGTGCCTTGGCAGTCTCAGAATGATACGGCGACCACCGAGATCTACACTCTTTCCCTACACGACGCTCTTCCGATCTCACGATTTCAAAAAAACAAAGGAAATAATAAATAAAATCAACTGGTGTTTCCGTTATTGTTATTGTTGCAGGTCACCGCCGGTGCAAGGGGGCAGAGAAGAGCAAAAGGTTCCCGATCCACCGATCCACTGGAACAACGCGCCACCGTCGCCGAGCAGCTCCAGAATTCATCCTGACAGTGTTCCGGGTTGTTTTGGGGTCATTTTTGTAATTTTCAAATTGTTTAATGTAATATTTCTTTAGTTTTTTTTTTGTTTGTATTTTGTAAATATGGAAGAAAAAGGAAAAGAAGGAAAAGAAAAGAAAAGAGAAAGTGATAAATAACAAAAAAAAAAGAAATGTTTGTGTGTGCTTGTATATTTGTTTTTATTTATTTATTTATGTTATTGAATTAAAAAAAAAAAAAAAAAGAGACAAAAAAAAAATTTAATTGTTAATTTAAATATGGTTAAATATCTCAAGGACAAATAAAATCAAGTTGTATTTTCCACGAAAATGTGAGAACAAGTTTCTACATATATTTGGGGATTTAATAACTGATTTATTCAAGCCTTAGAATTTAATTAATATTTTAAATTTTCAAATCACATCAGAACACGAAGCAGCTTACCTCAGGTAAGGTGTGTTAGGGGTGCTAATACCTTCCCTAACCACAACCAGTCCCTTACCCACGATCTCTGATAAGACCAGTACATCAGGTTTCCTAGTAGCCCTCAATAAATTACTAGGTGGCGACTCCCACGAACGAATTCAAAGCAAACACAACAAACGATGAAAAATCGCCAGCCGATGTCGCATCAGGATTTTTTAGGGTGCGACAGTTAGGATAGACTGAGATTCCTTTCGCCAATCCCCTCTAACCATAACAAAAAGTCTGTGTGTAGCTCGGTCAACTTGAAATCCCATATGGAGATTCCCTTTAACCAAAGCTACATGAGATCCCATCTGGCGACCTCATTTAACCAAAACAAAAGAATATGAAAAAAACGGTCTCATTGTAATGGGTGACCTACCCAGATGAAAAAAAGGAAGAGTGGTCGTGTTGTAATGGGTGACCTACCTAGGTGGATGAATGGTCTCATTGTAATGGTTGGCCTACCCAAGTAAAAAAAACATGGAGAAGTGGATGGCGAGGGCTCAAAGGCGCACTCGAAAAGAGGTAGGGTTAGAAAACGCACTACCAAAGGATGAGGGCTCAAAGGCGCACTCAAAATGGAGGTGAGGGCTCAAAAGTGCACTCAAAAGGAGGTAGGGTTAGAAAACGCACTACCAAAGGGATGAGGGCTCAAAGGCGCACTCAAAATGGAGGTGAGGGCTCAAAAGCGCAGTTAAAAGGAGGTAGGGTTAGAAAACGCACTACCAAAGGGATGAGGGCTCAAAGGCGCACTAAAATGGAGGTGAGAGCTCAAAGGCGCACTCAAAAAGAGGTAGGGTTAGAAAATGCACTACCAAAGGGATGAGGGCTCAAAGGCGCACTCAAAATGGAGGTGAGGGCTCAAAGGCGCACTCAAAAGGAGGTAGGGTTAGAAAACGCACTACCAAAGGGATGAGGGCTCAAAGGCACACTAAAAATAGAGGTGAGGGCTCAAAGGCGAACTCAAAAAGAGGTAGGGTTAGAAAACACATTACCAAAGGGATGAGGGCTCAAAGGCGCACTCAAAATGGAGGTGAGGGCTCAAAGGCGCACTCAAAAGGAGGTAGGGTTAGAAAACGCACTACCAAAGGGATGAGGGCTCAAAGGCACACTAAAAATGGAGGTGAGGGCTCAAAGGCGCACTCAAAAAGAGGTAGGGTTAGAAAACGCACTACCAAAGGGATGAGGGCTCAAAGGTGCACTCAAAATGGAGGTGAGGGCTCAAAGGCGCACCCAAAAGGAGGTAGGGTTAGAAAACGCACTACCGAAGGGAT
>CAXHTJ010000911.1:0-50829 GCA_964019445.1 Populus tremula
AATGAAGGACTTCGACCACCATCTAATCCGAAAAAGTTAAAAAAACGATTGAAAGTAAGGTGAGGGTACACAATCTCACTAGTGATGAAATAAACATGTACAAGATTATTAAAATCACCTCGTGTAACAAAAAAAATGACATTAGGTAGAAGTCTAATAAAGACCTCAAGAAATAAAAATAAAATAAAAAATGAGCAACACATAAATAGAAAAAAAAAACAACAACTAAAAAGAGCAATAAAACTAGCCACGACTGAAAAGCAACCTGGTTAATGAATAGGAGTAAAGAAAAAACATCAACAACAATGAATGAAAAGGAATGAGAGAAGAAAAGGATATGGAATAAAAAAGAAGAGAGAAGAATATATATATATATATATATATATATATATGTGTGTGTGTGTGTGTGTGTGTTAAGAAAAAAAGAGAAAATAGTTATAAATAAATTCCGATATTTTCCTTAGCATGGATCCTTTAAAAACAAATTTCAATATTTTCCTCTGCACATTATTAGATGAATAAGGAAAAAAAAAACTAATGATTTTACTCGATTTTTATACAATTGAACCCAAATGGTTTAAATTCAAAATGAAAAAAAAAAAAACAAGCAAACCAATTCTATTGACACGGTCATTTTTTTTTTTTTTTTAAGTTGTGGAAGCTACTGCAAAGCACCCAGGGACACTTTCCTGGCTACTCATTCAACAAATTATATACTCTAAAAACTCCTTTGGGCTTCTCGGACAATCACATGTCCCTATCCATTTTCTTCGTCTGTTACATATAGCTTAACCATAAGATCAAAACAGATTAACTAAAAGTAGTCATGACGTGATAATGGATCTCGAGCACCAAATTAATAAACCTATCCAATTGAAATAAGGTGTTTCTTAGTATTGTGTTTTAAAAATAATTTTTAAAAAAAATAAAAATATTTTTTTTCTACTTCAAATTAATATTTTTTGGTGTTTTTAGATAATTTTGATGCGTTGATGTCAAAAATAATTTTTTAAAAAATATTATTTTAATGTATTTTCAAATAAAAAATAATCATAACTACATTTTAAAGCACCCTCTAAGACTTTAAACGAAATATCAAATCAAAACAAAAGGCACAAAATTCCTAGGCAAGAACATGTGGGATAGTTAATTATTTTATTTATGAATAGTAAAAATCTCATTCCTACAGCCTTGAGAACTAGATGATGAACCTTGTATTTTCTATGAACAAGGTATTTCTTATGATATTTCTTTCAATAACTCATGACCTTGCCTAATTCCTTAAGATTTTTAGTTTGATTTTTGAAGCAAGTATTCAAGAGAATCCATTAATGCAGATACAAAAGATGTCACCTCAAGTATAATATTAATTAATGTACAAATTTATCTTTGATATAATAGTAAATTTAAATGCCAAACGAATGACATTTAATAATAATCATCAATTAAAAAAATATAATCATTTTTCATTCAAATTCACTATTGTTCCAAGCCATTTGATGTAACAACAAAACAATGATAGTTTATATCAATATATTATTGTTTAAAAATAAAAATTGTATTGTTAAAAACATGAATACATGTCCTATTTTTAAGTCTTTCTAAACTAAGAAACATAAAAAAAAATATTTTTTTTCAAATTTTTAATTTTAAAAGTAAGTTTTTTATTTATTTCTTTTGTTATATTCAATGTAAGACAAACAATATCTTTATTTTCTATTTTTGAAATCTTATATTTAATTAAAATATATATATATATATATATATATATATATATATATATCTTTGGCTGCTCACTCGGCAGCAAGTTTAGCTTGTCAAGGCTAGCAGCACCTAGTTTCTGTTATTTTTTTTGTTTTTAATTAACAAGGACTATAGTTTCATTGGTTTCTTAAACGCGCAACAACATCAGGTAAAATATCATCATGAACAAAATTGAAATTGCGATCAAATTCTACAAATGCTACGTCATCAAGCAATCTCCTTCTAATTTATATAGTGTCATTGAATAATGTTAAACACTAGTTTTTCGAATAAAACACAATTAAAAAAATAATAATTTTTTTTTACTGGGTCGGATCTGGTTCATTGCATTTAGCTTTGAACCGGACCCGATCCAGCCAGAACAATAGAGACAATCTCCACTGTTAAGTGAACAGTGGAGAGTGAATTAATTCACTCTCCAATGCAGAAGAAGAGGAAAATAAGGTTGTTGTTGTTGCCAAACTGTCTTTTCCAACTTTTTGTTAAACCACAGGTTCAGCTACAAGTGTTGATAGGTCCCACCAAAATAAAATCGAGTTTGAAAAATAACCAAACACAAAAACATTGTGGCTTGCTTTAACCTCGAGTGCAACCGCATTACCAACGACACCTTAACACCTAAAAGGAGGTGAATTAGATGTATCACCAATATTAAGAAATAATACAAATTACTACAAGTTAACATAATAACCAATAATATAATTAAAGCACTTAAAGTAAAGAGATAAGGGAAGAGAATATGCAAACTTGTTTTTAATGTGGTTTGGCAAGCCTACCAAACCATACTTGAGTGTTGTACTTCTTTACTCGTCCAAGTTCAATGGTACAATAGTCACTTAATGAATCTATTCCAAGCTTTTACATCACTTGAAGATATTCTTTTTTTAAGATTTTTTCCATTTGAAGATATACTTTTTTTACGTTTTTTTTTCTTGGTGAAATTACCTAACCAATACTAAGAGTTTTTACCTAACTCTCAAAGGTTTATAAGGGTGATTTTGTTATCACAACTAACTCTTTTAATAAATTGAGTAATATAATCAAAATTTTTAATATATGTATATCTTATAAGATAACACTTATAGGATTTAAAGTGTTTAAATGTAGTGAGAATAAGATTGAAAACTCATGTGATACAATATGAAGGTTTAATATCACATATTAGAATATGATTAAAGATTGATGATTTTGAAGTGTTTTTACTTTTAGAGTAGCTTGTATATCATATATGTTTGGAATTCCTTTCTAATTTTAAACTATATATATATGTGTGTGTGTGATAATGGAAGAGAATATACAAACTCATTTTTAACGTGATTCAACAAACCTATATATATACCTCAAGTATCAAATTGTACTTGAGTGTTATATTCCTTCATTTATCCAAGTTTAATAGTACAATAGTCTCTTGATAAAACAACACCAAGCTTCTTATACCGTTTGAAAATATTTTCTCTTTAAGATTTTTTTCACTTGAAGATATGCTTTCTTCAATATTTCTTGGTGAAATCACCTTACCAATACCAAGATTTTTTACATAATTCTCAAAGGTTTATAAAAGTGATTTTGTTCTCACAACTAACACTCTCAATATAGTGAATAATACAATTAAAAGTTCTAATATCTTTATATTTCACAAGATAACATTTAATGAAATGTTAAATTCTTGAAAGGCATAGACATTGTTACAACATTCAAGTCATAGTCATTTTAGAAAATTTACGTCACAACACGAAGTTGATGCTATATAGTAGAATCATTAGATAATTTACCCATACTATGCTGCAGGTTGGATCAAATATTTTTAAAAAGTTAAAAAAATATATATCCAAGCATTGCTAATGTGTTTTTAAGAAGGAAAAAAAAATTTCAAACCATGTAAAGATTAATCTGATGTAATCTGGTCAATCTAACAAGTTCAAAAGCAACCTGAACAGCAAAAAAGATATAGTTTGACTTGAAAAAATTTCAAAACAACACCTTTTTTAAAATATATATATATATATATATTAAAACGACAACATATTGTATCGACCCAGTTCAATCTAGGTTAACATGTAACATCTATAACCTGAGTCATAAGATCATGATAAGCTCATAAAAAGTAAGTAAAAAAATATATTGAAGCTCAGTTCTTAATCAATTCAATATTAAAGAATAAAATTAAAAAAATATTAATTAAAAAAAGGATAGAAAAAATCTAGTAAACCAGTCTAACCTGGATTACAAGACCAAGATAACCCAATATAAAGTAAATAAAAATAAATTATGAAGCTCAATTCTTAATCAATCAAACATTAAAGGATAAAATTTAAAAAAAATGAAAAAGGATGTAATTAGTTCTTCTTAATAGGCATTATATTCTAGGATTCTCTCATTATAAAGTTTTTTTTTCTAACAATAGAATAGTGAGGAAATCTTTTTCCCAAACTAGTATCGTTGAAAAAATTATTCTTAAACTAGTGTGTAACTAGAGACATGCAAATAACACAAGTGTGTATCATAACAGGATTTTATTTGTCTAGCGCATGTTATGCATGTGCCAACATATCAAAACTTTTTTTTTTTTGTGTTAGGTGCATATTCTATATGTGCCAGCACATAAAAGCTTTTTGTATTCGGCGCATGCCACTCAAGCGCCAACACATAATTGTTTTGTGTCTGGTGCGTGTGGCTCACGTGCTAGCAGGTGAGGATGCCATCACTTTTAGACGATGCATATAAGCCATCTTTAACTCCAAATTTGGTGTCGATCGATTCATCCCGTCTACATATTTCTAATGGTACTAGGATGTCTTTATCGTAGCTTCAATATGTCTTCTCTATTGCATTATTTTTTTTCTTTCATATTCTTTCCTCTTTTATAGTTTGGCTATGAATCCATTTCCTTTTGTTCCTTCCCTGTCTACTTCATTTGATCCCTGAGGTTAACTTCAATTCTACTATTACGGAAATCTCCCTAAAAAATAATGAAATAATATTCTTAAGAAAATAGTTATTTTTTTGCCTAGATTAAATTAAAAAAAGTTTTTTTTTGCAAAAAATATAATAATAATAATAATAATAAACATTTAAAATTAACCCAACATAAAAATTGAACAAACAAATACATTTTAAGTAGGAAAAAAAAACGATTAAACTATAAATACAATTTATGATGCCATGTAGAAACACGGTCTAAACAACATTTTATAAAAAAATTAAAAAAATATATTTAAAATTATTTTTTTATGAATTTAAATTATTATAATATATTAATATCAAAAATTAATTTAAAAAATATAAATATATTATTTAATTTATTTCCGAAACATTATTACAATTCTTGACATATGAAAGTGTGCTCATCGTAGATCTGTAAAACAAATTTGCATACAGTAAAGCAATGAATAACAGTAAAGCAAGGTACGACCAAACAATGCAACTACCATTACCGGAAACAAACTCCTCCACTTCCACCGCTTTCTTCTTACCAAACTTCAGTCTCGTACACTTTTTTCCAGTCCTAAATTCTTAGAAACCTCAAAAAAATAAAAATAAAAATCTCTCTGTGCCAGCCATGATCTTCCTTTTTATCTTTCTCTTATAACCAAAACAAACATTCTACTAATAATTATCTCAAACTCAGAGAATGCCTTCTTCTCCTAAATTATTTCACTCCCGCATATCACAGCCCTTTAATTCTCGCAGATCAACGCCTCTGATTCTCACTTTCCTTTTCATCGGAATCTCCGGCTTCATCTTCGGCTTCACTTCCTTTCTTACCTCCTCCCACAACTACCGTTGCTCCAATAACTCCCCGTCGCGATCGGTCCGTGTCGTCTGGGAAACCAGCAACAATAGAAATGATAATGGAGGTGGGAACGTTGTCGTTTTGGATGGTGAGGACAGGAAGGAGAGGCATAAGGTTATGGGGTTTGTTGGGATTCAAACTGGGTTCGAGTCATCGGGTCGGAGGCGGTCTTTGAGGAACACTTGGATGCCGTCCGATCGACAGGGACTTCAACGGTATCAAACAATTCTCTTTCTCTCTTAAAAAAGAAAAGGTTTGACATTTTAGCTAGTTATCGCTTGAATCTTGTTAGGTTCTTTTGCTTTTAGATTTAGAAATGAGAACTTGAGTTCTTGGTTTTCTTGTTTCATGAATTAGGATTTTTTTTCTTTTTTTAATTCATTGATAGAAAACAAAGAACTCTAAAATAAAGAAACAATGCTGATATGTTACTCATCTTCTATAAATTTTAGCATCCAACAAGAAGAGATCTCAAAATTCTAAATTTCAAGCTAAACAATTGAGGATTTGATGTTTTTTCATTAAGGAATGTGCATTTGGGGATATAATTTGTCCATTTTTTAGGAGAATAAAATCAAAAAGAGGTGTGAATGTGATCTTGAACAGCAATCTGTACATCATAGTCTGGTTGGATGGTTTATATATATATTATATAATATACTGTTGCTATTGCTGAACTCTTGATGTACTTCCTGTCAAAAACTGTGCAATATAGTTTCTTTGTTTACAGACTCTGGTTGTCCATGTTTTTGAAAATTGCTGAAAACTAGTAACTTGTATAAGGCCTTTTCTTCCCATCATATTTTGGTAATTTATAGATTAATTGGCTTGCAGGTTGGAAGAATCTACTGGTTTGGCTTTCAGGTTTATAATTGGTAGAACTAATGATAAATCAAAGATGGCAGAGCTCAGAAAGGAGATTGCAGAATATGATGATTTCTTGCTAGTAGATATAGAGGAACAGTATAGTAAGCTCCCATATAAAACGTTAGTGCTGATGAGGAACTGCATAGTTTTCTTTTACTTTTTCCCCATCAAGTTTATTATTGGATGACTGTACTCATCTGGGTTTTTTGCAGGTTAGCATTCTTTAAAGCTGCCTATGCACTTTTTGACTCCGAGTTTTATGTCAAAGCTGATGATGACATATATCTGAGGCCAGGTGGGTAAAATGTGAGACTTTTGATGTTTGATATTATTCAGTAGCATTATTCTGGGGATCAACTTTGGTAGTACAGTTCCATGTAAATCACATTTTTGTATTTTAATATATTTTCAGATCGTCTTTCGACTCTTTTGGCAAAAGACCGTTCTCATTCTCAAACTTACCTTGGATGCATGAAAAAGGGGCCAGTTTTCACTGATCCAAAGCTCAAATGGTAAGTTCATTTTCCTTTTTTGTTTTTCAATGGATATATCTAAACACTACAATTTGGACATCAATCACACTACCTTTTTTTTATTAGGCAGTTTGAATCTTGTTCTTGCTAAATTTAGCATTTTATACTTAAAAGTTGACCTAAAGTTATGTGACTGAAGTGATACCATAGCAGAAACTGTTTACTAATCCAAGGCAGTGCTGCTGTTCATGGTGCTGTTGTTGTGAGAAGTTTGTTCTTGTATTTTTGACTTATTTAACTAGAATCTCACATCATGATTTGATGTTCTGTAGCATTAGATTTAATGTTTGTAGGGTTTTGGAGTCTAATTGAAATCCCCAATCATCCAGCTTTATTTAATTCCCTATTTTGTAAATTTAGTACCATAATCATACACAAATTTTATCCACTTCAAAGTCTTCCTTTTTAAATAAACTATTTGGAATCATTTTATGGGTGTCATGCATAATGCCTACTTCTATTGGAGATATTGGTTTATCCAAAAAGCATTGCATAAGTACTGTTGGGCTTGATAATCTCGAAAAGTAGTATCCCAAATTGTAGGTAGCCATGACTTTTTCAGTAATCTTATAATCTCTATTTCTGCAGGTATGAACCATTATCCTATCTGCTTGGTAAGGAGTACTTTTATCATGCGTATGGTCCAATATATGCTCTGTCTGCAGATGTTGTTGCAAGTTTAGTTGTACTCAGAAACAACAGGTGAGTTGCTTGTTACCTTCATCAGGACATGCCCTTAAGTGTTTGGCCAGCATTTAATAGCTTGTCTAAATATGATATATAATAATGATTATTCAAGTTAAAATTTTAAGGACATGGAGCTGATAGTGCAACTCTCCTATGCCTTTCAGGAGCTGTTGGCTTTTTCACCATTTAGGGAAAAGGCTCTTGCTTTTTTTTTTTTTTTTTTAAAGAAATATTGTGTTTCCTCTCTTTGTTTGGATGGTGCATGCAACATTTGAATTATCTTGTGTTATTTTGGCACAACAGCAGAGGCTGGAGGTGGCATAGGGGGTCCCTTGCAACCCCTGCCAGAAAATATTTATATGTATAATGTTATAGTATATGTAAAGTATGCCTTCCTTTACCACTTACATTTCATTTCCTTCCCAACATAAAGCACTTGCACATTCCAAAAAAAAATCAAACCAAGAAATCAAACAAATGAATGATCTGTGATGATATTATGCGCTTTCAAGTGGCTTAGGCTTTTGCTAAAGTGATGTTGTTTAATTGTGGTTGCCAGCCTCATTATATTATAGGCGGAAGGCTTTGTTTGACCAATATGTTGGGGATGCAAGCAAATCCTGCCACGGGAGTCATTGAAATATAGCAAAAAAACATGCACAAAATATACTTTCTGAACTTGTTTGTTTTGCCGAGCTATACCTCCTTAACTGGTGTCCTTTTCAATTCTAGTTTCTTTAAGTTGTATAAACATCACTAATTATATATATAAACAATGAAAATGTATTCTCTCTACAAACCAAAATTCCTTTGTTTTCACATTTTCTTGACACAAGATGACTCTCTATTTCCCATCTTTTAATTATACGTTGATAAAAAAAAAATCAAATAATTTGGTCTATTGGAATTGAAATTAATTTTTTTTTTTCTTTTGAAGAAGAAGAAATTAGAAATTATGATTTATCGCTATTTAAGAATTTTAATCATTGACCATATAAATTTTTTAATTTTATTATATCATGGATTTAATTTTAATGTAGACCTCTTTAGTCACTAGAACACTTTACATAATCTGGATAGAAACTGGTTTAGTTCCATGAAAACACACTTTACATAATCTGGATAGAAACTGGTTTAGTTCCATGAAAACACATCGACTGTAACTTTAGTATAAAAGTCTTGTGAAATGTATTACATTTTCTTATGCATAAAGTTTTTTTTCACGTAATTTATTTTTTAAATTAGTTTTATTCCACAATTTTAATATTTTAAAATTTTCAGTTGCCTCTTAATTTATTATAAATTTGCTTTGGCTCTGCCCCGGTTTTGGTCAAGAACCTGTCGACCTTGAATGTAACGCATCCAAAAGCAAACTGACATTTTATTTAATATTTTGCTTATTAGAGAATATAAGTATGCACTGCACTTTAGATACCTTGAGGTTTTGGACATAATAAACATTGCCTGCTAAATGTTTCACATCACTTCCCTGCCATGCTATTGCCTTACTTCTCTCTGATTAGTAACACAAGCAAGATAGCAGTACAATTCTCTGAGGTTGACTCTTGCCAAATTGCAACAAAGCAACAGAATGGGGCTTGTGTTGTTTGGTAGACTTTCATTTTTCAACTGGTCAAGTTAAAGCCATCCATTTAGCACCAAATACTCTCAACTTGTGTTTAACTATTTAACTTAAGTTTGTGATGGAGGGGAGGGGAGCTCAATTTGTAATGGTTGGTGTGAGCTTGAGGCGATAGTCTTAATCTCAGAGTTGGGCTTGGGCACCCTAACCCCAAAAGATATTTTGTAGTTTAAACTTGAAGTGGCAGGCATATAGAGAGAATACTTTGCTTGTTTCTCCTCTCCCTCACTCAAGCACACATGTAGTCAACACAATTACTTGCTCAAAATTTAAATTTGTGAGCTTTCTTCACTGCATAAAATGTCCTTTGCCTTTAATCTCTGTAGTTGTCATACATGTTTTTTGACAAATTCTTCATAGCAGTCAAGTGGTTTCATGTCAAAGAACCATCGGGTTGATTTTTTATTTTTTAATTAGTAAAGTAGCTGACAAGATGTTTTTCACTTCAAATAAACTGTATGATCAATCAAACTGACACAATGAAACCCGGTGCCCAAGTCAACCAAGAAAAAGCTTTGTTGGATTTTATACTAACAAGTCTTTTTTGGTTGATTTTACCATGCCCATGACCTATTGAAGCTTGATTGGGACTTGCCTCGCTTCTGACTTGAAATAGCAAGAACATGCCATGAGTGGCCCCCCTGCTTGCTTGTTGTATAGATAAGAACATGAAATGCCTCATTATATTTGGAAATTTTCAGTAGACAATTATAATATGTATACTGAGGAACTTCTAGACTCTTAGAATCTCAATTTAGGTTGGAGACGATGACTTCATTCCATGTAACACTTCCTGTTTTCTTGAATTATCAGCTTTCGGATGTTCAGCAATGAGGATGTTACAATTGGTGCATGGATGCTGGCAATGAATGTTAATCATGAGGATAACAGAGCGTTATGCTCACCAGAGTGTACACCATCATCAATTGCAGTATGGGACATTCCCAAGTGTTCAGGTTGGTATCTTTATCAGCCATATAGAAAATAGAATCAAAATGAACAATATCAAATTCAACTTCCGCTATTAATTTACAGACATGAGCATATACACGGGTGATTTTGATTCATTTCTGATGCAAGAAAAAGTTGCCTTGCTTCAGACGTTTGTGCAGAACTTTTAAATCATTTTTTGGAACGGCATCATTTGATTTCTCACAAGACTTTGTGTTGAATATTTTTCGTCAGACTGGGAACATATATGGTGATCTGATGACACAATTATTAATTATTATACAGGTCTCTGTAATCCAGAAGCCAGATTGTTAGAACTCCATCAACAGGAGAGCTGCTCAAAGAGTCCAACTATGGAACCAGATGATTAGCTTCTCAGTTATCCTTTTCTTCCAAAGGCGTTAGACTGGAGACGGATTTATGAATTTTGCCTACACAATGAAGGTTATTTTTTTTATTCTTTCTTGTAATTTGCAATTTTTTTCCAGTGATGTAGATCAAAAGAACAAAGTTTTATACATCGTCAGGAAATGAGAGTTACGGAGAATGATTAACCCAGTAAACTTCCATTGTTGGATATACAATCCCATAAATTGTTTTGCTATCAGTGAATGACCATGTCATAAGCACAGTGGAGCATGAGTACTAGGTTGTGTAGAGTGTAAATTAGCTTTTGTAGCATATATGCAGACCAAATAGCTTTTGTAGCATTCAAATTAGGGTTTTTCGGCCCTGCACGATAGGACAGCCCAACTGCTGGCAGGCTGGCACCCGACCTTGAAGCGTTACATCTTGTAACCTAGACCTGAAGTGGGCAGATGGTTAGCTGTTGACCCATGAGAACCACTTAAGTGTGTGCGGGTAATGCATTGCAAAATATTTTTTAAAATTATTTTTTAATTAAAATAATATTTTTATATTTTTTTAATTTTTTATATCTACACATCAAAATCATGAAAAATAATCTAAAAAAATATTGATTTTGATGATTTTTCTCGTAAAAACGAACACTTCCAATGGAATAGTCTCAGCATTTATCTAGTCGGAAGGCATAATTAATTTTCAAGCATTTCTTTCTTGCTTTGTTTTTCTTTCTTAATTTTGCTCCAAATGTTGGAGAAGTTTACCTTTTATACATTTTAAGTTTATTATAAATAAAATTAAAAGAGATGGGAAATTTATTATTCCCTAAGACACGATACAGGATGGTAACGCTTAACTCCCCATTCTTTTTTACCCATGAAAAAAAAAAATCTGCCTACAGGATGAGGGCATGATTGTCTTTTTAATAAAAACATTTTAACATTTTTAAATTGACTGGGGGCAAAACGGGTATTTATCTTTAAAATTGCACTGCAAATTATTGTAAATACCCTTAACATTAATATATTGTTTGATGTCATATAGGGGTAGATTTGTATTTGTACTTATAGAATGAACAATAAAGTTACCAATCTAGCCTTATAAACAAAAAAACCTTGGCTAGGTAAGAGAGGTGTTTGCGTCTTATCATTTATATTAGCATCATACAAATACATCTTTGCTAAGCACACATCAACACGTCAACAGCTCCGTTGTTTTTAAACAACGCGTGCGATTGATTCAAGCAACCAAAAATATCATTCCATAGTGTCATTAGATTTGTCTTGGTTTCTTCTCCATGTTAAGGTGGTGCGTGTAGAAAACGGAGCTCCGGTTTGGCTTGGGTGGACATTTCTTTTCTTTTCTTTTTCCACACTCTCGATTCTTGTGACATGCCTTGTAATTTTTCAATTAAGTCCCTTAATTTTTTTTTGTTTTTAATTCTATCCCTAATCTTTTGGTTGATATTTGTTTTATTTCAAATAACTTATGAAAATTGAAATTGCTTTAATTTTTTTTATTTTTTTTATTACTTCTCTTTGTTTAATATATTTTATGTAAAAAAAAAAGGTTTTGATTTGAATTGTATTAGTTAGTTACTATTGATAAATAGTTATATCAATATTAAATATATTAAAATAAAATTGATTCTTTTAAATGATTTTTTTTCATTGGAGTATATATATAGAAAAATGCTATATTTACACTATTTCAAAAATTATATTACTAATTTAGCTTTTGTAAATAGCTTCTCGCCTGACCCCATGAATTATTTCCCTTTGCTGTCTTCAGAGTAAGGGCGGAGGTACTTACTGGGCTGAGGAGGGCTGTAGCTTTGGTTTTAACAGACCAAAACGCAAATGGAGTTCTATCATTTTTTTTTTCGGACCACTAAATTATTTTTAACAAAAATTTCAATTATCTTGCATAGTAAACTTTTTAAAAAAAAAAACAACTTAATTTTTGAGTTTTTTCCCAAACTTTTTTAAAAAATTAAATTAAATGTTAAAGGATAAAACTGGAATAAAAAAATAAACTCAGACAAATCACCTAAACTTAAGTTAATATCCCAAATTCTCAACTCGTTAAATTCTAAAATCAGGCTCAACCAAGAAGCTCAAATCATGTTAAAGTAAGAAATAATATATATATATATATATATATATCAATTTTAAAACTTGCTGAGGTTTAAAAACACAACAATAAAAAATAAAGGATAAAATCGCAAAAAAAAATAAAAAAAAATAAATAAATAGTAATCAAAAGAATGAAAATCAAATCTAATAAATTTAAAAATTACAAGGATATGAAATTGAAAAAAAATTTCAATTCTATAAAATAATTCAAATAAAAAAATATAAATTATACCTAGCTCTACTTTAGAATTTAAGGACAACTTTAAATCATTTAAAGCTGATGCTATTTCCAAGCTTGTTGAGAAATTTTATCCTGAAGATTTCAATGAACAAGAAATATATTATTTAAGATTTTAGCTAGAGCATTATCAGATTGATGTGATTTATCATAAGAGCTTTCAGAATATGTCTACTAAGAGTGATCATTTTCGGTTCGGTTCGGTTTTTATATAAAAAAAAAACCAAACCAAAAAATCTTTTTTTGAAAAAAACCTAAACTGAACCGAAACTTGTTCCAATCGAACAATTTTGGTTCGGTTTGGTTTTTTAGAACAAAAACCGGTTCAAATCGGTAGGCTTGATTTTTCCGGTTTTGCTCAGTTTTTCAGTTTTAAGCTTATAAAACCGAAACCGAACCAGTCAATTTTTTCAAAATTTTAATCAGTTTAATCAGTTTTTTCAGTTATTTTTTTTTTATTTTCTCGATTTAATCGGTTTTTTAGATTTTTTGCTTACCCCTAATGTCTAACATTTCTGAATTATGTCAAGGATTAGCTTAAACAAATAAATTACAGCACTATCATTTGATTGACAAGTTGATTCGTCTTGTTTTGACTTTGCCTACACTAGCACAACAGAGCGGACATTTTTAGCTATAAAACATGTTAAAATTGTGTTTCGCAATAAAATAAAAAAATAGTTCTTAACATATTCTATAATGATTTACTTTAAACGATAGCTTGTTGAAGATATTGATTCGGATTCGATCATAGATGAATTTTATTCTACAAAACATCGAAGGATGCAACTTTGATATTGTATTTTATTTTTATTTTCAATTTTATATTCTTTAAATTTTATTTTATTTATATTTTGTATTATGTATTTGGATTGAAACTTTATTATTAATTTGATAAATTTATATATACAAATTAATAATTAATTTTAAAAAATAATTTATGTATATTTATATTATAGCCCAAGATATAAAAAATTCCTAGCTCCGCCCTAGCTTCATAGTGTTGTGTTTCAATCTCCTCTCCTACGCGCCAGCCCTTAACCTCATGATCCATTTCCATGTGCTTAAGTCTATTCACTCAACAGTTTACAGACGTGTTTGCCATGTGATACTGCGAGATGCCCCGTTGCTTTCTGCAATTCTTTTTTCCTTTTCTTTTTTTGTCTGGCTAATGCAGATTCTAACTAAACGATGGATATTCATGAACATCATTAGAAAACGAAAACAACGTTCACTGAAAGTACTTGGTGGTGGACATATGAGATGTCAATTATACAAAAGCACCCATTTTTGTTAGCTTCTTTCCGCCCTGGAGCACCATGTGATTGCTTATTTGCTTCCCATATCACATCCATTTTGTTTGGTTTCATCAAATGCGTGCCCATGTGTTAGGAGCCTATAATTGCTTCCCATTTACTTTTGCATCGATGAATGATGCTTGCCTTGATAAAGCCAAGAATGGATGTGGTTTAATTATAGAATTATGCAGTCTGGTCCCATCTCTCCTGTGTTTTGTATACATTTTTAAAAGTGTTTTTCGATTGAAAATATATTCGTTTAATCTTCTATATGGCATAATCCTCTATCTCTAACTGAGAAGCTCTTAGATTTGTTACTAGATTAATGTCACAAAGTGGATTTGTTATACAATGTGATAAAGATTTTGTACTTTCTGCACAGAAATATCAGAGAGGTTTACCGGTGAAGGCCAGCTCCATTTTATATTATTTTTGAATCACTTGGCTAGACAAATCTTGCCTGAACTTTTCTTATTGCTGCGTTTGCTTCACATGGCTGGCTCATTTATCCTTTTCATCAATATGTTGCTCAATAATTTATAATAAAATAGGCAACAGTGACAAGAAAAACCATGTACTGCTACTCAAGTAATTGCTTCCACCGAGCCCAGAATTAACCCGTTCGAGTTTCACAAATCTAAGAGTTACTGGAGGTTTATATAGTCGTTAATTTCAGGGCTTGTAAGATTAGTTAAAATACGTTTAAGCTGCCCGAACAACTATATTAGTCTAAAATAAAAAATGAACATGGCATTGAAAAGGAGAAAAAGCAATACCTACTGAGTTGCCTTCAAGCTATGTGATCTTTAAGTCCCGTCCTTCTTTTCTGATGGGATATGAGTTCCATATAAATTTGATAGAAAGTGAGAGTACTCTCTGATGACAAATCTCTTTCTGATGTGAAGTGGGGAGAACCAGCTCCTCCCACTTAAGTGATTTAAAAGTTATTATCCAAAGTGAACATCACCTTCAAACATAAGACTTCTCAGATTAAATCACAAGCCTTCGAATCAATACTGATTTAGGTTTCGGAAGAGTGTAGTTGAAGTGAAGCATTAACAGACAGAGCAATTAAGGAAATGATAACACAGTGATATGGAAATGATTCATCGAACAGCGAGGGGAGGGAAGAGGAGTGCTACTGAAGGGAATTTGTGACAGTAGAGGCCTATGAATGATGGGGCATTTGATTGGGCCATAAAACTACAATCATGCCCAGGTTCTCTCTATTTAGAGTTTCTTTGGTATTATCTTAGTTTTTGTGATTATAATTTTAAAAAAAATATTTTATAAAATATATTTTTAGTTGAGGTTGGTTTGAAAAAATATATGTTTAGTTAAAACTGTCGTTGAAATTGAGGTTAAACAAAAAGTAGTTTAATATTTTTGGTTAAGATTGATTTTCATGGCTTTCTGAGCGTGCAATAATATCAAGAAAAATATCATCAAGAATAAAATTGGGATTGCGATCAAATTCTTCAAATATTATGTTATCATGAAATCTTCGTCTAATATCATTCTGAGAAATTTTGTTGGATTTTTTTAATTTTACTGAGTCGGATTCAATCCAATATATTTAGGTTGGGGCCGGAACCTCTTCGGGTCATGAACAGTGGAGACGCTTTCCACTATTTACGTGAACAGTGAAGCAGCTGATTAATTCCTGTGAATGGTGAAACAAAAGCATAGAAATTTTGCTTTTGTTAAACTACGGTCAACTGCAATTCAAGTGAATCCCACCAAAACAAAACTCAATTTTTAATTTAATCAAACATTAATATTTATGGTTGACTGTGATTTTCAGCCGCAATCTCAATACTAAACAAACACTTCGAATAAAATGTGTTAACGCAATATCAAACACTATCTAAATGATTTTGAGGTAGCTTTAGGCCCCGCCAATGGCATCCTTGCAGTAAACTGTGCAAGGCAAACATTATAACACCTACCTTGTTTCCTTCACGGTTGACAGTGATAGAATTTCTAGTTTTACTAGCGAAAATTAACTCTATTTGGGTAACATCATGTATCTTTAGTAATTTAATTTCATCCACTACTTTTTTTTTATCTCATAAGATATGAATAAATCGTGGTGCTGGCTATATACTCTTAATTTTGAACAATGCATGTAGGATTCAGATCAAAGAAAAGAATGACAAGATATTTGGTTCGATGTCTCTGCTTAAAGTAACCAGAGGAATTTCCTCACTGAATTCTTGTCATGTTAATCATCCTCGAATTATCAAATAGGAAATGACAAAGAAATTACTAGCTGCACTTCACATTAAATACAAAATACAATAATTCTGCACACAAGAAAAAGGACAAGAAATATAATTGTGTTTTCTTTCATGGCCAAGTGGGCATCATGTGCCTCAGCATTCCCCAATTCCATTTATTGCTTCATCGTACGAGGGAGGGAGGACGAGAGAGAGATTACAGAACATTGAATGTTTCCTTGGATTCTGATTTCTTGCACTTATCAGTGATTTTTCTGCACTAAGGCTATGTTTTCATATGAGATTTAACGGATGTTTCTTCATTGGAAGGGATCTCTCTGTTGTTTAGAGACAACTACTTGAATAAAGTAAATCTTCAAAGAATGTAAGAAAATCCGATCAATAAAAAGACAATTACAGAGCCAAACGGGCTCGAGGACAAAACAACAGGCTCCTCGTCCCTTTGTGTTGCCATGATCAAGTCTTTCTCCCTCTTCCTCCAAGGAGGAATCCAATGTGACCTTCGGTAGGATATCAGAGATTCCATGTCACCTCTGTGATCTCAGTTGACATCTTACGGGCCAGCAAAGAGGGTAAACCATCAAATATCAAGAACAGCAGCTACTTTTTATTTCTTAGACAATTCACCGAGGCAGAAGCTTGATAGCACCATGATGAACCTCCTCTGTTATAATAGGATCATGAACCAAAGAGAAAGGGGACCAGTGTATGATAGCTAGCTAATATATGATAAATGGGCATGTCCTTAGCCTTGTGGACATGAAAGCCTAAAGGGACGGGGTCTTGCCCTGTGAAACATAGCAAAGCAAACACCATATTTACCGGCCAACTGACCCTCCGGTGATCAAATGGAACTGCAACCCATTATTATTGGTGGCTGAAAATTACCTTAAAATCCGTACTCTTTTGCCTGCCATTTGAGGTTCCTCACTAACCAGACATTCCAAAGTAATGCCATCCTCTCTTCTCGAGGTCACATGGCGTATTAATTGCTTCATCCTGGAAATTGCCAGATTCCAAGTACTATAATTCAAGTCATGTTAATTCACTGCTATCCATCTACTGGCACTTGGTAACAACAATGATCACGAAGAAAAAAATGGATACGTACCTCCAATTCTATCTATAATCACTACTAGAAAACTAATAAATACAAACAGAAATACCGAAAAAATATTTTCATCGGTAAATTTCTGAGAAATTTTACCGACGGAAATATTCCCTCAATATTTACCGATGGAATTACTATGGGAAAAAAAATTAAAACAAAGCAAAAAAAAAATGATGACGTGTCATTTTTTACCAACGGAATTACCGACGGACTAAATTCCATCGGTAAAATCCGTCGGTAAACTGTGAACATTATTCATCATATCAATTACAAAGAGAATCAAAGAACGGAATTTTTCGTCGGTATTTTCCAGAGAACTCCAGAACTGTTCACTTTTCAATTGCACTTTTAATTGTTGTTCTTTACGGACAAAATCACCAACGGATTGAAAAGTCATCGGTGTTATTTGACGGTTTTCTGAAAAAATTCAATTGATTTAAAATTTTCATTTAAATATTACAGACAGAATCACCGACGGATTGAAAAATCGTCGGTAATTGTACGGATTGAAAAATCGTCGGTAATTGTTGGCGGTTTCTAAAAACTTTTTACGAAGTTGAAAATTTAAATTAAATATTACTGACGGAATTACAGACGAAATAATTAAAAAATATTAATATTCAATTATCCATCAGTAAATCTGTCGCTAACGCACCCCAATAAACAACCAGAATCCGCTTATTTCACAAGAGACAGACTCATTTCTTCTTCTTCTTCTTCACTATATGTAAAAAACATCAATATCTATTTCCTTCTCTTCTTTTCTCTCCTCATCTCCTTCTCTTTTCCTCCATGCTCGGGTATGTCTTCTTCTTCTTTCTTCTTTTATCCTCTTATTTTATTTTTTTAATTAATATGCTTTACAAATTTATTTTTTCTCTCCTTAGCTTCACTTGCAAGTACATTAAGGTAAGCTTTTTTCTTTTTTCTTCTTTTTTCATGATTTTTTTCACTATATTTGTTTTTTATTTTATTTTTAATTGTTTTTGTTCTTAATAATTCTATAAATGTTGTTGTGAGATTTTTTTTTCATATGAGATCAATTTTTAGTTGATTTATTTATAGAATTTTTAATTTTTTAGCAATTGCAACTTCATTTTTTTCATATGAATTTTTTTAGTTGAATTTATTTTTTTGTTTTATTTATTTGTTGCAAAATTTTTTGAGTTGATTTTCTTATTATTTTTTCCAAGCATTTTGAGTATATATTATACAGTGTTGATTTATGTTAATTTAATTATTTTATAATTTTATAAAATAAATTTTTTAAAATGTTTTTAAATATTTACCGACGGATTTACCAACGGAAAAAAAATTACCGGCAAAAAATTCCCTGATGGATAATTTCCGTCGGTGTTTTCGTCGATAAATTAATTACCGATAGAATATGTGTCTTACACCGATAAAAAAAAAATCCATCGGTAAAATTATTAAATCTTGTAATGAATCTCTTGTTGCAGGCTCATCAGTACTGCTTTTCTTTTTTATTAACTTAAGAAATTTGGCATAACAAGGTTCAACTTTTCTGGGTTTAATAGCAAGGAAACGTCAATAAAGAAATCATGTTGATTTTTTTACTATATTGCCTAAGTAGCATGAATACAGTACTGCTTCTGAATTAATTTCAACCTCCTTTTTTTTAATTTGAATTTTTTACAAAGATAATTTTTTAATTTTTTTTATAAGTTGATATTAAAATTAAATTTTAAAAAATAAAATATATATTATTTTAATATTTTTCTAAATAAAAATACTTTAAAAACTATTACTACCGCGCAGTTGGAATTCTCTCCGACCTTTCTTTATGCATACCCCACACATAGGCTCTCTCTCTCTCTCTCTCTCTCTCTCTCACATGTGATGAACTTGCTAGTACTGAAAGCCATGATTATAGGGTCTGCAAAAATAATACTTCAATTTAATATTGGAGTCCGTACTCTTACACAAACTGAGGATCCAAAGTTCGAGACATTCTATTGGAAATTGAAAAATAAAAACTATATTTAGCCGATATTTATTTAAATGCTATATGTAGGGCTTTGTTTTGTTATTAATTCGTGCGCACGTAAGGATCTTATCTCATGTAAATTCGGTTTTTTTATTATTATTATTGACAATATAAAACAAATCTAAATAGATTAGAAATAAAATTTATGTATTGGATAATTAATTAATCTCTTGATTTTAGCAATTTGATCTATTCTTCCTAACTAAAATGGCTGGTAACTAGTACTTAGTATTTGGTTGACCAAGTTGGTTGAACGTTAGTACCTGTAAAAAGTCTTTTTTTATAGATTTAGGGACTCTCGGATGCTTAAATACAGTGGCAGAGCCCCAGTTTTTTAAATGATAGGGCAAATTATTAACATATACTATATTATATAGACACATATTAGAAATCAATTCAAAACATATATATTAATTCATATCAAGTAAAATTAATATAAAAATACTTTTAAAATGAAAAAACTTACATTATAATTGTTCTCTTTGAATTTTCATATTTTGAAACCACTTCATAATAGCTTCATTATCAATCTTATCGAAGATATCTTTCTCAATGTATACAACCAAACTATCATTCATCCACTTATCTCTCATCTTGTTCCGCAATCTACTATTGACAATATGCATAGCAAAAAAAACTCTCTCCACTGTAGCAGTTGCAACTGGTAGAAGTAATGACAATTTGATAAGCATATATACTAATGGAAATATCAAATTCTTCTTTGTTTTTACCATTTTCTCTGCAAGACTAGCAATACCTTCAATACCAGAGAACTCATCATCACCACGTAGATCAATAATATACGTATCAAGTTGGTCACCAAGTACCATAAGGTCCACTATAGAGAATTCACTAGGATAAAAAAGAGCAAGGCGAATAAGCTTTTCTTTGTTGAAAGTAGAGAAAGAGTCATTTGGGCTTAAACATGCCACACAAAGAAGTAACTTCATACTCGTCTTAGTAAAACGATCATCCAACTCAGTAAGTTGCATGTCAATGATATTGTTAAACAATTTATAACGAAAATGGTGTAAGTTTGTAATCCCTTGAGATTTTCGCCTTGAACGCCCACGAAGCTTATACTCATCATCCATGTATAGAATATCAATATCATGTTTGATGTACAAAGATGACACTTCTTCCAGTAAAGATTCCCAATCATTCTCTCTCATCAATTTGAATCGTTCCTTTGATGTTTTCAATAAACTCATAGCATTTTCTATGTCTTGATCTTTTCTTTGTAATGCTTGTGATAACTCATTAGTAACTGCTAGTATCCTTCTAAACAATGAAGCATGAACACAAAATTAAATGATTCCATAATACCTGTTAAAACGAACTTCCGTTCTCTGTTCTGAGTTCATCCCATCCTCCCTTATAATCTCAAGCACATCAAGAACTGATGAAAACATTGCAAGTAATGAATAATTGTAATATAGTGGGAGCCCCAACGAGTATCACCATACCTTCTAAGAGAAGTTTCTTGATTCAAGCCTCGTCCACTAGAAATTTCCCCATTTTCAAGTCCTTCAATAATTCTAGCATATTTTTTTCTCTAATCACCTCCATCCTTTTACATGATGCTCCAACTATGTTTATAATGCTAGAAATAAAATTGAAGACATCTCCAACTTCATTATGCTTCTTTGTAACAGCCACAAGAGTCAATTGAAGTCTATGAGCAAAACAATGTACATAATATGCACTTGGATTGTTATTTAGAATAAGTGCTTTCAAGCCATTGAATTCACCTCGCATGTTACTAGCTCCATCATATCCCTGACCACGCAATCTTGATATACTTAGCCCATGTTTAGAAAACAAAGCTTCAATAGCTGCCTTGAGTGAACTAGCAGTTGTATCTGACACATGTTGAATGCCAAGAAAACATTCAATTATATGTCCATTGTTGTCTACATATCGTATAACAACTGCCATTTGTTCCTTGATTGATATGTCACGTGACTCATCAATTAAAATTGAAAATAATGAGTCACCTAGATCTTTGATAATCACATTTGTAATCTCCTCTGCAGCAGCTTGAGTAATGTCTTTTTGAATATCTAGAGAAGTCAATTTGTTATGTTTAGGAGCTTCACTGAAAGTAACTCTTTTAATAGCTTCATTGTTTCTGGAAAGGAAATGCAAGAGCTCTAGATAATTTCCTTGGTTGCTTGAACATTCACATTCATCATGGCCACGAAAAATGGAAGTCCTTGGTGCAAAAAAAAAGCACACTCTATTGAAGCATTCAATCGAGTTCGATAATCACTTTGACTCTTTACTGTCTGCTCAGACAACAAAGTCATGATACTTTATTTTTCATTCATCAAATTCTCACATTTTATCCGAGCTGCATTATGACTACTATTAAACTTTCCAATATGAAGATCAAATCTTTCCCATTTTTTTCCAATTTGAAAACCCATCACCTACAAACGAATCAACACCCCCTTTTGACTTAAAGAGGTAACAATACAAGCAAAAGGCAGCATCTTTGGCTATACTGTACTCTAACCATGTTGGGTATGCACCAAACCAAGCCGGATTAAAGCGTCGTAGTGTTGATATATTCCCAAATTTTTTTTTAGGAAAATCATGGTGTGAAGGTTGACAATGACCTTTTTGTAGATAAGCTCTTCGGATTGCATCCCTATCATTTATATGGTACTCATAAATTGGTCTTCTTAAGCCAAGGTCAGCAAGGAGAGTGTCGGGGTTGATTTCAATATGACTTTTCTTTGAACTTTATTGAGTTACGTGACTTGAAGCTTTGATTGTCTCTTCATCCTCAAGGGATTTACGCTTGAAATACTTGTAGTGACATGTTAATTTAATATGAACCTGCTGGATTTTTTTTATCATCTAGTGTCTACATAATAATTAACACAAGTACAAATAATTCACTATTAAACAAAAGTCAATTGATTACACAATAATTCTAAATCTTCCATATGAAATTAATAGCAAAATACACGTCAATTCATCAAAATCAAAACCTATTTCAATTCATATCTATATGCATATAATAAGGATGTTGATTAAATTATACTTAATCATTTCTAGACATTTAAATAATGAACAATGCCTAGTGTATGTGTAAGAGGAACATGCTTGAAAAACATGATTTCTACTTGATATTTTACTTACAAATAAATCATGTAAAAATATTAAATTTCAATAAACTACTCTATCAATGCAAGAGATATCAAGAATAGTGGTTTTGCATGAATATTAATTTATTTCATTATAATAAAAAAAGAAACACTTAATTGATTAAATTAGCAGATTTAAACATTTATTTTAAACATATTCATAACAAAACCCATAAATTATTATAAACCCTAATATTTTTAATAACTAATTATAAAAGAATAAAAATAAAATTAGACAATAAAACAAATAGAAAAGATGAAGAAAATTTACCTAAAGTATAAAGCAAAAGGCAAAAAAACTTAATTGATGAGAAATTTGCATATAGGAGACTATGAGAGGCAGGAACGGCTGCTGAAAAAAAAAACCCTATAGGGGAAGATAAAGAAACAAAAGGGAAAAGGGGAAAAATTGGGGAGCTATAATTATATATATATAAAAAAAAAACTTTCCTTACATGTAGCAATAATTCACACCAACTAATCTATTAATATTTATAAAAAAAATTAAGGGGGCAAATGCCCCCTTTTGACCCACTGTGGCTCCACCACTGCTTAAGTAGATATATTTTTATAGAAAGAAAGTGTAATGATACTTTAAAGAGATAAACTTTAAAAATATATATGCTAAAAATATTTAGAATAAAGAGATTATGAACCTAGATCTTAAAGGATCTATGAGGTATTTATAGCTCATGAGTCTTGTTCTTTTATGAAGATGAGGAGCTAGAGTATTATTTTGTCCTGATAGCATTTAATAAGAGATAAATATCTCTTGCATGTACATTAATGAAGGATAAATATTATAAGTCATCAGGAAATTTTTAGACACCTAGAGGTGTAGAGAGAATATGATACAAAACGTAGTTCAGCTTATAGAGCTGAGCTCTTCCCTTTAACTTAACGTAATGGAGCTGAACTCTTTTCTTGGTTATACTCAAAAAAGTTGAGCTTACCCTTTAACTAAACTCATCCCTTAGTTGAACCCAACACAACTATATTAGGTTTACCAACTTGCTAGCCCCACGTTGTCTTGAGCTCAACCATGGTTGAACCCAAGTGTATTGGAGCTCGCAACTTGCCAGACTCACGTTGTCTTGAACTCAGCAATGACTGAATCCAAGTGTGTTGAGTTTAACAACTTGTCAGACCCATGTTGTCCTGAGCTTAGCACATGATTAACCCCAAGTATATGAGAGTTGGACCTGGTAAAGTGATAAGTCCATGATGTTGGAGCTTGGACACAGAATCAAGGAGTCATGTGGCCACACAACCACATGCATGGTCATACAGGCCACACATCCACACCAATCTAATAATTCTTGATACATCAATTATTATTATTATAAGTAAGACTAAAAATTCCCACACTTTTTTTTTGTTATTTTTTTTCATTTTTGTTGTCATACTTCTTTCTTTATGATTATACCTTTTTATTATCATTAAAAGTAATGATAAAAGGCATGTGGTTTTCACTGTAGCACTCACTTTTTATTTTTTTATAATACTAATTTTTCTTTACAGTTGCACACTTTTATAATTGAAATAATGATCAAATTATGATAAATTGACATGCAAAGACAAAACTTAAAAACACGGGATTTTGAATATGGAAAATAACGTCTCCAACCTAAAATTCACATAGCAAAAAAACATTTTAGTCTCCTTATTTTCCTCATTCCTCCATCACAATTCTTTTAGTTTTTTACATATTTTATTTTAGTCCAAAACTTTAGTTTTTAGTCCCTAGCTCGAAAGATGAGAGAGACACTCAGCAGAAAACAATGAAGAAGAGAGAAAAAAGTTGGTTGACCACATTATGACTTTGAAAAAGGTCATTTTTTATTTCAAGAGGTTCCATTCAATGAGAGAAATAACACTAAGGTATTTTTTTTTTAACCTTCATTTTGTTAAAAAAAAATATACTAGAGTTGAGAGAGAAAAAAATTTTCTAATTTGTTTTTAGGCGAAAATAGGATGAAAATTAATCTTTGAACCAAAAAAATCTTGCTTGGTTTTCCAACCATTGAGGGGCAATTAAAGATTGGACAAGCAGACGACATATCTATGTTATTTAAAAATAAAAAATTAAGATAGATAATGTCCTTTTTCCTAAAAAGGAAAAGGAAAGCCCAAGCACAAGTTTTTTTTTGTTTTTTTACTGGGCTAGACACATGGACTTTAGCTTCTTTTTTTTTTTTAAGTAAATGAAACTTAATTAAAATAATGTACGGGATGACATGGTGGGTATTCAATTTTAATTCAAATTACTTAAAATAAACAAATTAAAAAAATTGTGATATATTTTTAATTAAATAGCATTTAGCTTAGGGGTTGTTTTTGTGCAATCATATATTTTTTCTCTTTATTTTTATTCAATAATTGTTCTTTGTGTGTTTGTTTTTATTATTTTCCAATTGAATAAATAATTAATTCCAAGAAATAAACTTATTAGACCTAATTCGTAATCCACATTACTAGATAAACATGTAATAGTTAGTTGACCCTTTATAAAATCGAGTTTATAGAACATGTTGGCAAAGCAATCTAACAATTAAGATATTTTTTATAATTCGTAATCCACACACCTTTCTTCTATGGGCTTTTTTATTCTTTCAATATTTTTTGCATAGTTTGATTACGTCTACACCCTTGAAAGCAAAACATTTGCACAGAATGGGTTGTTCATCTTTGCTTCTTTTTTTAAACAATGGAGTGATCGAATTGCTCTTTAAAATCAAAAAATTCTAAGGCTGGTTTTAATGGCATTTTAGTCTTGTCATCGGGGGTTATTTTGTGATTTTAAGGTTCATTCAAAGGCTGTTTTGTAATTTTAAAAAAACTAAATATAATGTTTAAAAACATTTTTGATGAGTTAACATATGCAGGGTCGTTTAATTATTAAAAATCACCATTGTTTGGAGCGGCGTATCTTCATGTTCGTAGGGCACATGCACACAACAAAGGTGTAGTTATGCTCTGTTAACCTTTTCTTTTCTTTCTTTTTTTATCTCTCTTAGTTTATAAATTCAAACTAGTCCTTTCAAAAATTGATTGTGTCCTTCAATTTTTATTTCTTTCAGTTTTGGCTTGCATTCTTTTTATTTCAATTTATGTTGCTTTTGAGGTTTAAATTGTTTTTCAATTTCTTCCCTAGACATTTTATTTCATTTATTTTTTTTATTCAATTTGGTCTTCATTTTTTTTTTTTTTTTTTTTGTTTTATTCTTTTCTGATTTTTTTTTATTTCATACTTGATCATTTTATTTTTTTTATTCAATTTTGATCATTATTCTTTTGATTTCTATTTTCTTATTATTTTCTTGATTTATTGTTTTTCAGTTTTTTTCTTTCAATGTTTTATTTTATTGAATTTTTTATCTAATTTTGGTTCTCATTCTTTTAATTGCTATTTTTTTTTATCATTTTCTTAATTTATTTTATTTTAAAATTTAATCCCTAATTATTTTCTTTCATTTAGTTTTTATATCATAGTTGGTTCTCATTGTTTTTATTGCTATTTGTTTTGTTTTAAAATCTTTTTATTATTGGAGATTTTACTTCATGATTTTTTGTGTATTTGTCTTTCTATAAAGTTAATCAAGTTAACCCGAGTTGAGTCGGATTTTTTTTACTTTACTTTTTTAAATTTTAATTATTTATTAGTTTCATCCTTTAACATTAAATAATTAAACTTTGACCTTTATGGTTTTTTTCAATATCATTTATGTAGGTTATCCTTATTTTATATCTCGATTATATATTTGTCAAGTTAACTTAAATTGACTTAGATAATCATAGTCCAAACATTTTTTTATATTAAAAAAATTAAAGAACAATATATATGTGTGAGTCAATGGAATTACGAGAAATTATAAATTTTGTGGGAGTAGCTAGGTAGCACTGTTGGGGACAATTAAACTGATCTGGGCCTGTAATTCTATGAGCCATGGCCCTTTTGTCAGCGTGACGCATCAAGAGAGGCATATGCATGCAGCGTGGAACATGCAGCATTTTCTGAGGATGAAAATTAAAGTCGTGTTTGGCGTTGAGGTGGAAAAGTATTTTTTAAAAAATTTAAATTTGTTTTTTTTGCTTTAAAATAATATATTTTTAATGTTTTAAAATTATTTTGATATGTTGATGTCAAAAATAATTTTTAAAAATTAAAAAAATATTATTAGCATGCTTTTCTAAATAAAAAATATTTTAAAAAACAACAACAATCATACTCTTAAATATATTTTTAAAGGTAACAATAATGGTATGCTGTAATGCGGGAATAACTTCTTGAGCAACAACAAAGGAAAGAAAAAACTTGTAGATCGACTCATCTGGCAATCATGGAGTGACAAAATCTCAGGTCTTCCTTGATTATAATTATCCAAAGTCTGAGGCCTTCCTTGATTATAATTATACCTCTAAACTACAAGTTATTAGAAAGTTATTGGCCCGCTAATTATCCTTTGACCCTTCAACTCAACCAGGCCAAAACAAAAAGATGATGATCGTACACCTTGAATCATCGATCACAAGACAACAAAACCCTAATTATTTCGAGTCCTCTGTCGTCTCTCTTTGTAGCTATCTTTGTAGCTAACAATGGTTAGTCTAAAACATAGCTAGCTACTGTTCCAAGATTTAAGAGCATCTGTAGATAACGGAAGCTGACAGTTTTCATTCAAGTGACCACAAAGTCAAACACCATGGCCCATTACCTGTAGCAATTAGCAAAGTGCATGTATTAGGGCCATGTACATGCATGTGCTAAATCAAAATAAATGGAAAAGAAATGAAGACACCACTGCTTTCCAAGTTTAGCTTATTAAGAACCTACGCAAGAACAAGTTGAGGAAATCAAAAGATGATATAATCATATAAAGATCCATCTCTGGGCACAGTGCATTGAACCTTCCCTAGAACGCATGATTCTGCGTTTAAGTACTTAATTTGCTGGGAAAGAATGCCATCAACAAGAAATTAAGGAGATGGGATTGTTAAGATTAAGAAAATAAGTAAAATGGTGGAAATGTTTTCTGTGTTGCGAGGTTGCTCGACTTTAGAAAGAGACAAGACCACCCCTCCAAACCCTAGATGCTTGTGTGTTGTTTTGTAGATGGTGATGTCTGGTTTGGGATGTCAAAAACGTAACCTTTTACTTGTCGACCAAGTTTTGACAATTAATGATAAAACTAAAAAACCTAAAAGGCCAGCTGGTGGCTGTGTCAACCACCTAACTATGTTTTCTTTATTATTATTTATTTAAGAAAGTGAAGGGTAAGGGGTGCTTGTTTTTGTGTTCAACACGGTTTTGAAGATTTTTAAAGTTTTTTTAAAATTATTTCTTTATGATTTTAAATTGTTTTGATATACTATGTTAAAAATAAATTTTAAAAAATAAAAAATATATTATTTTCATATATTTTTAAATAAAAAACATTTTAAAAAATAAATGTTACCATAATTTTAAATAATACTTAAATGCATTGATTCAAACCTCAAATCATGGCTATCATCTTAATTTCAAGGCTATTTAAGAATATAATCGCGATTGTTTTTTAGAATTTTTTTGTTCTAAAATGCATTAAAATAAAAATATTTTATTTTTAAAATATTATTTTTGACATCAGCACATTAAAATGGTTTGAAAATATAAAAAAATATTAATTTGTAAGTAAATAAAAAAAATTATTTATTTAAAAAATATTGTTAAAATACAAAAATAAATATAGCTGAAGGTGAGGTGGTAATTTGTAACACTGAAAGGAGTGCATATGAGTTTTTATCCATGAGAATAGCTCTTTACCGGTTTTCTAATGAAGTGATTGATAGGGCTCAAATCGGATCATAGTTAATAGAGCTGCCAAGGCCCAACTAACTTTTTTTAATCTTACACCGAAAACCTCTTTTTATATATATAAATTAATGAATAAATTGACCTTTTTTAATCAATATATATATTACTTCTTATAATGAAGATCAAATTTCTTTAATTTTTCGTCAATTTTAATGAATTGTTTTATAATTTATGAATTCATATTTTTTTTAATGCATTTTATAAATGAAAACATCATTTTGTTTAATCCTCAGTTAAAAAACTTTATTATACCAAAAAAAACGTATCCACAATGTCAGCGACTTACGTTATACATTGGCTTGGAATCTTTCCCACAGCATAGTGCATGTGCTTGTAGCTAGTTTTAGGTTCGAGATTGAAATTCTGGTTGTTATTGTTTTTTAAAGTATTTTTTATATTAAAATATATTAAAATAATATTTTTTAAAAAAAAATTATTTTTAAAATTAACATATTAAAATATTATACACACAATTAACTATTTGTGTATTTATTTATCAGTTGAAATTGAATGAAAAGGGAACATCATTATAAATAAAAAATAGAATATACAAGAGAATATTTCAAAAACAAGTGCATATAAGATATTCTATATACTTGACACATGTTTATTTGAAATTATGATATTCTATATACTTGACACATGTTTATTTGAAATTATTGATTGTATATTTTCTTAAAAAAATAAATATTACATGTTACATCATTTGATTTATTTTGAGAAGAATGTAATAGAAAACTAATGAGAATGTAAATGAAATATAATTTATTTTTATATTAAAATAAGATTTTAAACAACTCAAGGAATTGATATGATATCATAAATATTTCCCTTGAAAAATATACAATATAAATTCCTAATGAAAGCATATTATATGAAATTTTATTTGATTAAAATGAAAATAATTATCAAATAATACACTTTACAAAATTTTCATTAAAAGTTATTTTGTTTTAAAATTTATCTTTAATTTCTTTATTTTTATTTAACATATAAGAACGAATGAAAACGTGGTTGTATCCATTTTAAAAAAAAATTATTATTTTTTGTTAAAAATTAATTTTTTTTAATATATTTTGAATCATTTTGATGCACTAATTTTAAAAATAAATTTTTAAAAATAAAAAATATTATTTTAATACATTTTAATATATAACACACGTTAAAAGAAAATCATATTTCTAATCCGTTAATGGCATGCCGCGGAGAATCTCCATTTTGAATTCTATGCCACGTCACTTTAACAGATCTATTATTTTATTTAACTCACTGATAACTTAACAGTCAACTTGTCAGGATAGCAGAGACTCGTAAAGTTTGCTTTAATTCTATATGCAAAGAAAGATTCTAAATAATTTAACGAGGGCTTAGTCCATATAAACATCTCAACTAGTACTATAGTTTCAACTTGACCTAATTTTGTATTCTTTAAGCCCTAAAATTCAACATATATAACAAAATAGAAAACTAAAATCGATAGTACTTACATTGATTCCCACCCCCAACTAGTCATTAACTAGTTATTGGTCCGCAATTTCCTGCAGGTCAAATAAAAAACAAATTTAAAACTAAAAAAAAAAATACATGTAGACATTCTTAATATGTTTAATAAAAAAAAATTAATTGTAAAGACAAAATCTAATACATATATTTAATAAAGTAAATAAAGCATTATATGCACCCATAAAACTTTTATACACGCCCGCGTTCACACACACACACATATATATATATTTATATATATTTAAACACTAACTAAATAATAAGTCATAAAAATAACGAACAGATGTTAATTAAAAATATCTTTTTCATATGTAATTTAGCTTTTTTAACAAAATAAAAAGGAAAAATAATATAATAAAACTTTTCTCATTAAATAAAACTAACTAATACTAAAAACATGTTTTTTTGTATATAATATGAATAACCAATGACTTTTTCTTTCCCTCTCTTGTTTTCCAACTACTTCATCTTTTCTTTTTCTCAAATCCGAGGAAAATCTTGGACCAAAACATATAGTTTGCAAATCAAATAGATCAAAATAGAATTTGAAAAAAATATAAAGGCATTTTGTTTCTAAAAAGGTACTAACTATGTGTTGTTTGCATATCCCACCCTTTTTTTATTTTATTTTATTGAAAAAACAACGTGTTGTTTGCATGTTTAGATTTTAACCACCATAGAGGTGGTTGAAAAATTAAGCAGTAAATTTTTCAACTTTAAAAATCATTTTCAATATATTTTAATCTAAAAAACCACCCATAAATCATTAATAAATCAATCTCTCAACCAAAACACTTCTAAATTGGTCTGTATTTTCCATCAAGATTAAGGGTAAAAAACATATATATAAGAGGAACTCTCATCGTCGATTGAAATTCATTAACACCAATAATAATTTTATTTGTTATGAAAATATAGATAATTAATAACTTTCTCTCTCATTTCTTGTTTTTTAATGACTTCCTCTCTCTTCTCTCCAAACTAAAAACTTAAACACAAATAAAATAAAACTTTGAATCAAATTATATATTGTTAAACTAAAGGGATTAAAATAAAATTTAAGAAAAACCTCCAGGCATATGGATGAACAAACCCAGACAAAAAAGGAGCTGCAATTTCTAACCACTTTCAATTTTTATCCTTTTATTTTCAACTTGGTTTAAATAATAAAATTGATTCTTTTTGTAAAATAAAATATCAACCTAATACGGTATATTTTTTTGACACAATAATAACCAAATAGAAATAAATAAGAAAGCCAAATCTTAAAAAATTTAATCATGAAAATATAAATGTAAAAAATAAAAAAAGGTTGCCAAGCCAAAAAAAAAAGAAAAGAAAAGAAAAAGGAAAGTTATTACAGTAATCTATAGTGGTTTCTGCTAACGTTAATTTTGTACGCACCACAAAGCGTTGCATCTTTCCCTCCAATCTTCTGTTACAAAAAGGCATGCATGTATCGACTTGTTTACCTGGCATGAAATCGGTCGCCTGCTCATCATTCCCTCTCCTGCCACCGCCGGGTATGGTGTCCTTTCCTGTCACAATTCTTTCCTTTCCCGTTAACCCCGTTAAATCCCTAACAACGACCTGACCTTTCTATTTTGGGAATATTCACGGTATCATCCTAACGTCATCACCATCCTCCGTTATTTGCTTAGCTGGATTCCACTGTGGGCTTCCTCCCTATGGGGCCAGCTGGCACTCAGCTCCCTAATGCACGTGGCCAGCTACTTCTGTCTAGCATTGCGCACCCTAATTTACCAGTACACCGCACATATCACCAGCTCTTTACCCACAGTGACCTCTTCGGTATTATTTCACTTTTTGAAATCTATTTTTAATATTATTTAAAAAAAAACTAAAAAAAATTAATTTTTTATTTTTTAAAAAAGCATAACCACTCCAAAAAAAAAAAAAAAAAAAAACCCTTCCTCGAGCTCATCGAAGTGCCCCGTCTGGTGCTTTTAAGCTATTCCAGACATTTCCGTACTTAAAAGTTAAAATCCTGCCAGGGGTAATTAAGTCAAATAACATATATTCAGATGAGAACCTCCTTTGATTGGCCCATTTTTTTATTTTTACGTTTAAAATGTTTAAAAAAATTCAATTTTTTTTATGTTTTCCTATCATTTTAATATGTTAATATTAAAAATAATATTATTTTAATAAATAAAAAATACTTTAAAAAACAATATATATCAAATTATTTTTTTAAATAATTTTTTGAAGAATTTTGATATGTTAATATTAAAAATAAAAAATATTTTAAAAAATTTACATGTAAACAATATTTTTAAAAAACGTCTTGTCTTATACTTGAATACCACATACATAATCAGTGTTTGGATAAAGAAATGAAATTATCTTGTGTTCCTATTGAAAAGAGGAATGGTCTATTTTATTTAAAAGGAAATTATATGATATTTCAACCTGTAACAACGCGTGCTCATATACTTGTTAGATGCGTTGAAGCCACCGTTCATATACTTGCACCGCTAAGCCTCGTTAATGAAATATCCACGTCACCGATCAACACCAAAATCTTCTGACCAACCGGAAACAATTATCAAATCCTTATTAAAAAAAAAAAAACCAAACCCGTGATGACAGAAACAAGCCGCCGACGACCGGAGACACAAATAAAAAAACACATAATACCATTTAACTAGGTTTTTATGATTGGAAAGTGTTTTTTTGTAAGAGGTTGAATGTTTTTCTTATTTTTTTTTTTATTTTTTTAGATTATTTTGATATATATCAAAAATATTTTTTTAAAAAAATATATTATTTAAATATATTTTTAAACAAAAAAATATTATTATAATTTATTCACAAATACACAAAGAATCATCTAAAACTAATATAGAAAAGAAGCAGGGAAAATTAGGCAAAAGAAGCAAAATTAGTAGTTGTTGTCTATGATATTTCATGGACGCCGTTAAAAAAAATCTTTGGGATGGAATCTTTTGTTGGAGAAAAGATAGAGAAATGGGTAAGAATTTTTTTCAAACAGTTTTTTAAAATATAATTTCTTAAAAATATAATAATTTTTTTTATTAACGTAGATATCCGGACTAACTTGCACGTATCTTGATTTATCCTATGAATCTTGAAATTAACAATCATGTAAATCTCTAATAACTATTATATTGACAACCAACTCGAACTTGAAGCAACATACAGAGTAAATTTTTTAATTTTAAATTTTTATTATTATGCTAATTATTTATTGATTTTAAGAAAAAAACACAATAATTACTTTTACTAATGTTTGTTTTAACTTTTAATATCAAATCACATATCACATCATGCAAAACAACTACACTAAACAAGACTTTTTAAGTAGATGATAAACGGTTAGTAAATCACAATAGATGGTTAGTAACTAAAGGAAGCATACAATCTTGTATTTACGAGGTGCTTTACTTTTTTATTTTATAGAAGAAATTATAATATAAAATTTTAAAAAAATTATAATAAATTATAAAAAATATTGATCTAATAGCAATAATTAGTATAGCTGATATAACGATACTTTTTGATAATATAGTAATAATTATTTTTTAAAATGTTTTTATTTGAAAATATATAAAATAATATTTTTATTTTTTAAAATTATTTTTAATATCAATATATAAAATGATCTAAAATTATAAAAATTATAAATAAAAAAATTTTCTTTTATAAAACACTATTTATAATACAATTCGAAACTAAGAGCTGTATTTTCTTGTTAAAAATACCAAGAAAGAAAAAAGTTGTAAGCATTTTCCAGTTTTTAATGCAAAAGACGACTGCAAAATTATTTGTATGTATGTAGGTAAAAAGGTACGTGGTAAGAGAGGGTGTTTTAGTAATTTCAGACAGGGGTATTTAAATCATGTAGGGGCTTGTGTCCTGCGCAAGAAAGAGAAAACACCTAACAGAATTAGAAAGCACAGGAATCTATGATAAATAGAAGTGAGAAATTAGAAAGTCTAGTTTGTGTGTGGGACAGATTCAAAATGTGGGTCCCGTGATGAATCGGTTAGTCTCAGGTGTATGATGGGAATGCTTCGAATCAAACGGTCTTAAAATTCTGTTGGTTCGAGTTGGATGCAATGTTATACTTATACCGTGTCGGTTCTAGTGGGACTTTCCGAGGCAGGATCAAGATCCAGCTGATGAATGACACGTGGAAGAGACAAGGCTTGTTCGGGGATAGAGGAGTGATTCATTGCTGTTGTCGGAGTGCACAAACACACGGTATTTATTGCATGAAAGTAGGGGTTGAGTCTACCATGAGCCCGAGTGCACAAGACGCATAACCTGCGCACTTTGCTGCCACCAAACCCCCCTTAAAAATAAATAATACTAAATTATATATTATTTTAATATATTTTTAAATAAAAAAATAACTGTTATTTTTTTAGTTATTTTTTTATGCATATAAATTTAAATATTGTCATTTGTTTTTTTTTATTCTCGTGAACGTGAAGAGAATTTAGAGAAATAAATTCTTAATTAAGGATTTAGAATATTTCTCAGATAAATTTTAGGAATTTTGTTTTCACTAATTTACTATGCTTGAGATATTGTATTAGCAAATTCAATGTTCTTCGTATAATTATGAAAAGGATAAGAGCAGGAAACATCTAGAGTCTTTCTTCTTTCATGTGGATGATTCTTTCATTTTTCTCATGGAGTGGAACGTAATATTAATATTGATTCAATGCATTTTTTTGGACTAGAGTTTCAATGCCACTAATATCATTACTTTTTGTTGAAGAAATCTTAGCCCCTGTGTTTTTGGATTATGATTTAAATAAAAATCGATTTAAATTTTAATTTTTTACTTAAAATTAATTTTTTTATATTTTAAAATTGTTTTGTTGTGTTGATATAAAAAATAAACTTTAAAAAATATTATTTTAATATATTTTTAAATACTCTAAATATTTAATATTATCTGATTTAATTAAACATAATTTACACTTAACTTAACTAAAATCAAATTATATAAGATTTGATTTAAGCTCATTATAACTAGATGCATACTCTATTTTTGTTTATAATAATTTATTATTTTTTATGGATTTGAAATGATCTGGATTTCTATAATAGTTTATTATCTTTTATGGATTTGTATTTTAATTTTGTTGATAGTTGCTATTGTTTTATGAAAAGATATATAATTTATAATATTGCAAGATACACGGGTAAAAAATTATTATTTCTATGTTTTAGTTGATTTACATAATTTTTAGTAATGATTTCTTTTAGATGAAAACAATATAGTATGTTTTTGGAAATATGATTGTATATGTTTGAAAATGTGATTATATCCTTGTTTTTAAAAAAATTAATTTTTTTTTATATATTTTAAATTGTTTTGAAGCGCTGATTTTAAAAATAATTTTTTAAAAATAAAAAAACATTATTTTGATATATTTCAGCAAGAAAAATATTTTAAAAAACAACCAAAACTACACTGCTAAACATGCGAAAAGTCAATTACTATTTTTAAAGTGAAAAATAAATAAATAATATTTTTAAAATATTTTAAAATATTTTTAATATATTAATACCAAAATTAAAATTTAAAAAATAATAAAATATTATTTTAATATATATTTTTAATAAAAATCACTTAAGAAAAACATCCATTTCCAGAGTATACAAATCTCATGAATTAAAGGTTTTAGCGTAAGCAAGGCAAGGGAGACGACGAGAAACAAAAATCAATTCAAGAATTAGGAGAGAGACAGAAAGAGAGGGTGAAGGATTCTAAGCTAGAACTTAGAGGAGGGAGGAGGAGGAGGAGGTTAGAGAGAGAAGCCAGCAGCAACGACAAGTGACGAGAGAGAAAACCTGTCTCGTGAAGTCTTGTAGCCCAAAAATATAATAAAAAAGAAAATAAAAGATCTCTTCTCCTCTCTTTTTTTCCTTTCTTTCTCTCCCTGCAAAACCAAACAGGCTGCAGACACACACACACACACACACCTCTCTCTCTCTTTCTCTCTCTCTAAACTCTCGCATTCATTCCTTGCTTCTTCCTTTTATATATCACGAGATCCCCCTATCTGTTTCTTTTCTTTTTTTCTCTCATGTCTTCTTCAAAGACAACATTTTTGAGTTTGGGTTCCTTTCATTTCCTTGTTCAATCTCCATTCGCTCACATTTCTAACATCGTCTGACTAAAACACAACATCACATACCCAGAAAGAGCGACACCAACATATTGAAGATATCCCTTTTTTTTTTTTTTTTCTATTTAATACTGTTATCATTAATTAAAAAACATGATGTCGCATTCACCGAAACCCTCCATTGGAGGAGGAAACTTAGACCTCAATTCACTAACTGATCAACTCCGTGACTCACTCTCTTCATTCGAAGCCAACAAGCCTGATTTCCGTGAACTCGATCTGGGTTCACCAGTTTCACCTCTCCGAACTCGTGGTGGACTCATCACTACAGCCACCGCCACCGCCACCACCACCACCACCACACCACCTCCTCCAGCGCCAGTTCCTCCGGATCCGCATCCGGTGCTCAAAACCCACTTCACAAACCCAACAATAGCAACCACTCAGGCGAGTTATCAAACTCGAGTGAGAGCAGCCCCACTGCTGGTTCCAAAAAGGCTCAACCGGGTCATTCTAGATCCGACTCTTTAACATATTCGGGTCAAATTACCAGCCAGAGTGCTGTGAACTCTCCTGTAACAGGCAATGTGTTACCTACCGGTAACATTTGTCCGTCGGGCAGGATCTTGAAGACAGGCATGGGAATGGCGAATCGGAGTGCCAAAGCGGATGTTTTAGGATCCGGGACCGCAAATTATGGTCACGGGAGCATAATGCGGGGCGGAGGGAGCGCAAAATGTGTTAACTTGGATGTTGTTAATTCGGCAAGTAGGAATGCTTGGAGTGTGCGTCCAGGGATTGTGGATCCGGAGGAGGTGAAGAGGACTGGAAATGAGATGTATAAAAAAGGGTGTTTTGGGGAGGCGTTAGGATTGTATGACAAGGCTATTGCGTTGGCACCTGGGAATGCTGCTTATAGGAGTAACAGGGCGGCAGCGTTGATGGGATTAGGGAGAGTTGTGGAGGCGGTGAAAGAGTGCGAGGAGGCTGTTAGGTTGGATCCTAATTATTGGAGAGCACATCAGAGGTTGGGGGTTTTGTTAATTAGGTGAGTTTGATGATGGGGCTTTGATTCTATCTTTGCCTGTGGGGTGTGTCTGTGGTGGGGTTCTTGATTTTTGGGGGATTTTTTTTGAGTTTTAGCGGTGATTTGATCTGCATTGTTGGGATGCTTGTTTATTAGCTGTTATATTTCTTAATGAAGTTAAAGAAGTTTTGTTTTTTCTTGTTGATTTTGACCATTCAATTGATTTTACGGAATATGATGAATGATAAAGACGATGATGAGTCTAGATTTATTGGGTTCTAAGTTGTGTTGACCAAGTTCTAATTTATCTGTTTTATTTACTTTATGATTGCTGAATTTGTGAGCATTTAGTAGGTGAATGTGATGTTTTGTGATCTTATGATCTGCATTGTTGTTGATGTTTTGATGTATATTTAGGATTTGATAGGTAGATGGATGTGCAGAGAAAATCATTTTTTTCTAATGCTTGGTGAATAATTACATTACAGCTTCTAAATGTTTTGAGGATTTAATAAGTTGTGGATTGCAGTAGGTTTTTCTATTTTTAATGTGTTAATCCACTTGGTGCGAAATTGTTTGTTGATCGAATACCAAAGCTGATCCATTTGTTCATATTTGCTTGTTTTGTTTGTTATGGCTGTTGACACTATTTTGTTTTTTGCTCTTTGGATTTAGGATGCTTTAATTTTTTCCTCACTTGCTATTGATCCTACTGCATTTGCTGGTTCTAATCTGGTTTGATTTGGTTCTTTACGTTGTGTTATTTTTCTAAGAGTGTTGAGATAATTTGTTTCTTTGTATTGATGACCTAGAAACATAGCTGGGTTGATTTGGCTTTTGGCTTGCTGCATACTGAGTTGCTTCTGAACAACTTACACCATACTATTGAGCTCTGATATACCCGTGCTGTCCTGATTAAGTAGTCTTGAACGTTCAAACTCTTTGTCTGTCTAGAACCATTTGTTATAACTTTGATCCATCCATTTTGGTCTTTTATTGGTTTGTTTTGTTTAAGCTGTCAGATTCACATTTTTTATTGTGGTCTATAATTTTCCTGGAGCTTTAATTTTCTATTTATTTCCCCAACAGTATGCTGCAAATAGTTTGATATTTGTTGTGGGGACAGGAAGCATTGAACTTGATTTCATTGCAGGTTAGGACTGGTTGAGAGTGCCCGGAAGCACCTATGCTTCCCTGGACAGCATCCAGATCCTCTCGAATTGCAGAAGTTGCAATTAGTAGAGAAACATCTTAGCAAATGTTCTGATGCACGGAAGGTTAATGATTGGAATGGTACATTAAGGGAAGCAGAAGCTTCAATTGCTGCTGGAGCAGACTATTGCCCCCAGGTATAAAATGGCTATCTGTACTTTATACTGTGTAAAACTGGCAAAATTGACGACCAGAGTAAATTAACGAATGTTTGAACTGGTTCAAATTGAATTTACAGCTCTTTATGTGTATAGCTGAAGCACTTTTGAAGCTCCACCAATTAGAAGATGCTGAATCATGCTTATTGAAAGTTCCAAAATTAGAACCATATGCCAACTTCTCGCAGACTAGATTTTTTGGGATGCTTTCTGAAGCTTACCCGTTCTTGGTCCAAGCACAGATCGAGATGGCTCTAGGAAGGTGAGTTCAGAATTTCAAACCACTACAAGATATAATAAACAGTTTTGGAGAGCTTAAGACTGGATGATGGAT
The DNA here is from genome assembly GCA_964019445.1 of Populus tremula. Classification (NCBI taxonomy): domain Eukaryota; kingdom Viridiplantae; phylum Streptophyta; class Magnoliopsida; order Malpighiales; family Salicaceae; genus Populus; species Populus tremula. The sequence goes on from CAXHTJ010000911.1 coordinate 39,005, forward strand.
GCCTTGCAGGTTTGAGAATGCAGTTGCAGCTGCTGAGAAAGCTGGACAGATTGATTCACGAAATGTTGAAGTAGCAGTGCTGCTTAAAAATGTGCGACTAGTAGCTAGAGCTCGTACCCGCGGCAATGATCTCTTCAAATCGGAAAGGTTCACTGAAGCCTGTTCAGCATATGGTGAAGGCCTTAGGCTTGATCCTGCAAACTCTGTTCTCTATTGCAACAGGGCAGCATGTTGGTTTAAGCTTGGATCATGGGAGAGATCCATTGATGACTGCAATCAAGCTTTACGAATCCAACCTAACTACACAAAAGCCCTTCTTAGAAGAGCTGCCTCAAACAGCAAGGTAAAGTCTCCTCAAAAGACTTTGCTTGTGTATAATTTGCTTTTCCTTGTACTGACCCACTGGCTCATATTTTTTCACTTGAAATTGATGTGCTCTTGTAAATTGCAGTTAGAAAGGTGGGCTGATGCCGTGAGAGATTATGAAGTTTTGAGAAGGGAACTTCCAGATGACAATGGAGTAGCTGAATCTCTATTTCATGCTCAAGTTGCATTGAAGAAATCTCGTGGAGAAGAAGTGTATAATATGAAGTTTGGTGGTGAAGTAGAGGAAGTGTTGGGGTTTGAACAGTTCAGAGCTGCAATATCATTACCAGGCAAGTCTTCCCTTTCATGTTCTGAACATTCATATTCTCTTTGCCTGGCTTCCTTTTCTTTCATGTTTTGAGTTCCAAAATTCTAATGGATATTGAATTTGTGTACTATAGGTGTTTCAGTGGTTCATTTCAAATCATCCTCTAATGTGCACTGCAAGCAGATATCTCCATTTGTGGATACATTATGTGGCCGGTATCCATCCATAAACTTTCTCAAGGTAAATGACCATCCCAGTCTTGTTAAGTTTTGGGATTCTTTCTGACCTTAACTTAGTCAGAAATGAAATCAACAAGTTGTTTTATTAAGTCTACATGCATCCGCTTCTTCTTTTCTTAAAGGTGGACGTGGAGGAACATCCAGCAATCGCAAATGCGGAGGATGTGAGGATTGTTCCAACATTCAAGATATACAAAAATGGCAATCGAGTGAAGGAGATTGTCTGCCCAAGTCATGATGTGCTGGAACATTCGGTGAGGCATTACAGCTTTTAGAACTCGTGATTGTACTTGTACTACTACTACGACTCCCAATTCTTACATGATGGGAAACTCTTCACTGCCCTTCCAATCTCTCCTCCCACAATATAAGGACTACCAGATACCTACGGACATAAATCAGAGCTACATAATAATCCTATTAGCGGCCAATGCCAGAAAGAACCCAGAGGGATAGCTTAGTTCGCCTTTTGCAGTTTTAATTTATTTATTCATTCCTCATTGCTCTGCGGTTCCATGTTCTCCCTCCCGTCTCGTTATTGTTATTCTTTTTCCTCATCTTTTTGTCACCTTTGTTTTTCTTCTGTTGTAGACCAGCCTGTTCTTGAATCCCCCATTCCCTTTCAGATGAAAAGAAAACAGAGAGAGAGAGATATGTGTACAATTGATTTAGAGAGAGAGAGAGATGGCAGGCTGGTAGAGGAGGGTCTTGTACATTTTATGTGATATAATACAGAGATATCGGAAGCCATGAGTGAGATTGGATGCCTGGTGGGTACTTACTGGGTTAGTGAAAGAAGGATGAATATGTTATTTATTATTACTGTTGTTACTTATGCCACCCATTTTATCAATCAATAATTTTTCCCCCATTGTTTCCCTCCACTTCGTATATTTAACTCTCCCATGCTCTCCACTTGCATCTGATGTTCATCTAGTAGAAGGTTGGAGTTGGAGTGTCGGTTGGACAGCACGATTACACACTGATTGACCTGTCTTGTGGTTATTATAAATGAAGGGGTTGGGTTTTCTTGTAAAACTCGTTGCTCCTCTCCCTCAAGGTGATGAGGCTCTTGGCCTCTGCAAGAGAAAAAAAATAAAAAAATAAACCCATTTTGTGCGTGCGTCTTGGTTTAGTGACATTGTTAACTTTAATATCAGACAGCATCATCACAAGACTTTTGATGTTGCCCGAATGTGGTGGCACAGAGGATATGATGCGAAGGGTTCTTAGCCATTCACATGTGAGCATTGCCGCTCTCCTCTCCCCCAAGAAAGTCCAAAAAGCGCCGATGGGGTCGGTGCTAACTTACGTCTGCAGTCATGGAGGTGACGGCACTGTCCTTGGTGGACCTTGGTCACCCGGTGGCCACGTGTAGGTGTCCTCTCTTTTCTTAATCGATAAAAGAGAACGGAAATGAATGCTGTCGTTTATCGGAGCCGCGAGGGTAGTTTGGGGAGTGAAATAGTCCTTGGTCTTAGCTACGTGCATGCGCTGCTGTACTAATTAATAATGAAGCTGTCCTGTGTGGTGTTGTTGTACTTTAGTTGGGCGTTGAGAGTATCCAGTGGAACAAAACTCTTGATTGCGTAGAGGACAAATAATAAAATTAGTAGCTATCACCTTCACATAAATAGCAGCAGCAGCAGCCTAAATAATCTTTTATATTATTAGCATACGCTAGCAAGATCCAAATGCACAGCTTGTCAGATTATTATTATTATTATTATTTTTCAGATATCGACATGCTGCATGGTTTTCATTTTTTCACCTCTAGAATCCGATGTTAAAAAAAAAAAAAAAAAGAGGCCCACTTGTATGATCTTGTCAAGATGATTTAGGTTGTCTTGGGAGAGCATCAATTGTTTTCTAATCATTAGTATATCGAGAGACCGGTAATTTTTACGTTTAAAATTAAAATGGCATGTTTTTTATACAGAAAACTGTTAAAAAACTTATATCACAGTAGTTTGAATCAAATAACATGCTTTTTAAAATTTATTTTTTAAAACCATAACTAAAAATGAATTTTTTTAATCAGTTTTTAAACCGAAATAACAAAAGCTACACATCGTGAAATACACACCTAGGCATTTCTAAGATAATAATGCCCCCCCCCAAAAAAAAAAAAAAAAAAAAGGCTCTTGCCTGCATTATTATTAAAGTAAAAAATGATTTAACCCTAAGCACCGACATTAATTTGAGAATGAGGTGGGGCCAGAGGGTAAAATAAAATGCAAACCGATTGGGGTTAAAGTAAAAGGTGAAAAAAAAAGAAAAAAAAAAAGAAGAGAGTGAGAAGACAAAAAGGAAAGCAGGGAGGGTGCTAAAAAGGGGAGGAAGCAATAATAGAGCATCCTTTTTTGCTGCTGCTGGCACATGGACACATACAGTAGTACTGTGCACGGGTGAGTGGTACGGTTACTGTTCATTAATTCACTTAGTACGGTTTACATGAAAAAGAAAAAGTAAATTTGTTTCGGGTCCGATAAGTCACAAAATCTAGCCTTACTGTGTGTAGATTATTAGACTGCACACATCGTTGTCCTTTCTTACCATTCAAGGATTTAAACATTAAAAAAATAAAAAAAATTATATTAAAACGTGAATTTTTTAAAATAACAGAGATCAAATGATAAAAAAAACTACAACTTCAGGGATAAAACTAAAGTTTCACGTGAAAAAATAGTAATGGAGTATTTTTTTTTTTGTTATTTCTTGAAGATGACCCTCTTTTTTAATAGCTATTTTTAACTACAATTAAAACTAGATTTTGCTAAATTGATGCCAAGTTAATTTGCAAAAGTAGTTCAAAACTCTGTATACACGAGATAATGTAAATTGAATTTTATTAAAAAAAAACCTATAGTAATGTAACTTGTAAGGATGAAATTATAAAGTATTAAAGTTTAATAGTTGAAGAAAAAAATATATTTAAATGAATAGGCGAGTCCATATAATGTTATGTGCTATGGTCTATAGTGAAATGCCCCTATCTTTTAGTTGTTTATACTAGTCATCTACCTAGTTGTACTACATTGGTGGCATGATTTCGAGTCAATTTATAATGTAAAGAAAAAAAAAATAACTGCATTATGGACATATTTTCATGTATCATATATATTTTTTAGATTGAGAAATGAAGAGTTGTTTATGCTTTATATAATAAATTAAAAAAATATATAAATTGATAAATAAAAAAACTAATTGTTAACACTAGTTATATACTAAAGTGAGAAGTTAATCTACCTTTTTACTTTATCTTTAGAGATCAATTGTTGTTGCTAATAACAAAAGGTTTTTTTGTCTCCATAAAAACATCATACATAAACAACTAATTTATATAAAATATAAGAGGAAAACAAAATTAGAGACAACTAATCTCTTTGAAGTATCATGAAACTAAAAAAAAATTATAAATATATTAATCAATATTTAAAAAATAAATATAAAAAAATCATTTTTTTAAAAATAAGATGACATTAATTAATATTTAAATAGAAAAAAATAATGCAAGGAAAAAAAAAAAGAGAGGCTAGACACTTATAGGTTTGACAAGCTAGGTCCATGCATTTGGCCTCAAATCAAAAAGTAAAGTCCTGCTTGGTATTTTTTTTTTCTCAGCATTGGATGTTGTCTGCTCTAGTGTTTTTAATAATATGGTGATACATCGCCTTTTGCTTAGCTTTTCTATTACTTCTAGTGATTAAAAAATCAATGTTGCTTTTGGATCCTTAAAACTTCATGTTTAGCTTGTTTTTCACTTAAAAATACCTTAAAAGCACATTAGAAACCTTGGAAAAATCAATACCCACCCTCAAAACACCATCCAACCACTCCAAAAAATAAAAGTAAAAATAAAAATAAAAATTTGACATATTTATAGGAACCACTATCTCTATTGAACTTCTATTGAGAAGATGAACCCATTGACATAAATTTTGATTTTTTTGTTGGAAAAAATGTGGTCATCTGATCATTTTGCCTCTTCTCATAATCTTTGAGCAACTTTCTTCTCCTATCTCAATACTTGGAACTAAAAACAGTGAAGAAAATGATATTTCCTACTGAAATGTGAATATCTCAAACAATGGGAACCAAATGATAGAAAATTTAAAATTTTAAGGATCAAACTAAAATATCTTGCACTCATATCTAAATAGAGCATTTGTTTTTGTTCTTTGTCAAATAAAGTCTTTATTCTTTTAATTTCTATTTCAATTCTAATTAAATTCTGAATACTCAAAATCAAAACCAAATCCATTCTTGAATATCCCAAACATTATTCTCAAACATGAGAGGTAATTCATATTGAAAGAGTCACACATAAAAAAAAAACCATAATATTGTAAATTTCAATGATGAGATTATAACACTTAAAAATTCAATGACCAAAAAAAAAAAAAAAGAGAAAAATGTCATGTTTATATGAACAAGCGAATTCACAGTAGGCTGTGTTAAAAATAAAAATGATTCACCCATTTGTTTTAGTTATTTCTATAATATAATAATATGAGAAAAGAAATAATGCAGCGAGATTATCAAATAATAATAATTTCTTTGCTCGTGTTAACACATAAATCATGAAAGGCTTAAAGCCTATTCATTTTTATTGATCCTAAAAAAAGGCCATTTCACTGGAGCCCACTCTTATTAATTTAATTAATTAAACTAGTTTTATCATAGTTTTTAGACCTGATCCGGTAGTCGGCTTGGTCCAAGGTCCGGATTCCTGGTTTTGACCAGGTCAATTCTTTTTTTTAAAAAAATCAAAACGACGTCGTTTTAGTAAAAAAAGTCAACGAGTTGCAATCGAGTTTTTTGACCAGGTTTTGCCAGGTCAACCGGATCGCCGGGTCAACCCACCAGGTCACACCAGGTTTTTCCTTCCCATGTTTTTTCTTCAACCTGACCCTGTTCCAACCCTAAGTCGGCCGAGTCACAGGTCAACCCTCCAAGCTGGGTTTTAAAATTATAAGTTTTATTGACTGCACCATGTTACGGGTTGCTATTTTAATTTATAAATATGTTGAAAGAGTAGATGGACAAAAATGATAGTCTTTTCAATTTTAATTTTTTTTTATCAAAAAATGAAAATTTAGTGTATATTTATGATCTTTTTATGTTATTTACATAGAAAGTTCATCTCCATACACATTAATATCAAATTAATTTTATTATAAAATTAAAATAACACGCTTTTAATAAAAAGATCTTTGTTTTACTTCAAGAAATTGTCTAGACATCCTTTGTCGGTTAACTAGTTTTTCTTCTTATGAATTTTTATCAATTTCCTTTTTAGTTAAAAATCCCTTTCCTTTTTTTTTTTATGTATTTCTTTCTTTTCTTACAAGTACCTTTTTTTTTTATTCATGGCATGAATTTTAAATAAAAATTTATTATGATTTGAAAAGCAAGTTTTAATAAAAAAAAAGTAAAACAATTATATCTTGATGTTTTTTATGTGATCGTATGTAAAACTACATGAATAATTAATTTTTTTAAAAATGCATAAAAATAAAAAATAAAAAATGGAATATATATATATATATATATAGTAATTATTAACACTACTGTAAAAACGTTATTACTTTATTTGAAAAGTGTGATATCATTATATAATTTTTAAAATATCATTATGATTATTTTATTCAAATAGAATTCTATTTTTAAATATCAAAAAATAAAATAACTTAAAAAAAATTAGGTGTGCCTATGATCGAAAGGATGAGCTAGGTGCTCATGGGCTTAAAAGGCTAGAATTGTATGTCTAAGTTTGAATGGATGGGCTAGGCACGCCAAGTATAGGAAGGTCAAGCCTGAATATTTGGCCTTAAAAATACATAGCTTAGAAGGTAAGCAATTCCTTATCATAAATGGATAACATCCCTAACCTTAAGAACTTTATTAAGGTAAGAGATAGGTCTACCATCCTATATAAAAAATGCTTCTATTCCAATCCTAGAAGGCTTAGAAAAATTAGGTAGATTTAAGATTGGTGGACTAGTGACATCTTTCTTTAATCCCTCCCTCACATATATCTTTTGCTAACTTATATTAAACAAACCCTCCCTTCTTAACTAGTCTAGTTAACGGGCCAATTATAGTTCTATACCCTTTTATAAATCTTTTGTAATATCTCGTCAGTCTTAAAAATCCTCTTAAAAATTTAAGATTATTAGGGCTCGTCCATCTAAACATTACTTCTACCTTACTAGGATTAGCTTTAACCTTATCTCCAAAAATTATATGCCTTAAATATACAATTTTCTTAGTGGAAAACTTGCATTTAGATTTTTTAGCATAGAGCTCTGTTTAGCTAAGGTTTATAAGACTATCTTTAGATGTTTTATAGGCTTTTCAAAATTAAAACTATAGACCAAGATATCTTAGAGAAAAACTAATATAAACTTCATTTGATAGGGTTTAAGTACTTCATTCATCAAGTCCTAAAACATTGAGGGTGCATTAGTCAACACAGAAGGCATCACTACAAACTTACAATACCTTTTATATGTTTTGAAAAAAATCTTAAGGATGTCTTCTGACTTCATCCTAATCTAGTTGTAACCAAACCTTAAATCCAGCTTAGAAAGATAATGTGAACCACAAATCTTATCCTACAGCTCCTCCATTACAGGTATAAAGAACCCATATTTAATAATCTATTTGTTAGGATCCCTATAATTAACATATATTCTCCATGAGCCATTTGACTTCTTACCAAAAAAACTAGCAAGGAAAATTGATTCTGGCTAAGCCTAATGGTGCCCAACTCCAGCAATTCTTGAACTATCTTTTCTATCTTAAACTTTTGATAATAAGGGTACTTATAGGGTCAAACACTAATGAGAGGTGTTTGTTCTTGTAAGTTTATTGCGTGATCATGGTTTTTTTTTAGAGTAAACTTATAGGTTCCTTAAAAACCTTCTCAAACTCCGTTAATAAATCTTGAATTTACTCAAGGATCTTCGTAAGATTCTAGTCCTAACTTCCATTCTTAATATTTATAATAGTAGACCATTAGCTTTTCTTTTCAACTCCTATAAAAGGCTAGACCTATTATCAATATAGACTCTTTGACTCCCAAGCCTTTAAGTTGAATCTAAAGCCCATTAAATTGGAATCTATAGTTAATTAAGCAAAGTCCCATATAATAAGGTCCAATTCTTTGAACCATTGAATTTCAAGAATCAGGTCACACCTACTAAGCCAAACTAGTAGAGCCCATGACTGAAACTAGATTCTTTACACCTCGAAGTTTAGCCTTGAACAATAGCCCTCACTAAAAAATTTAGTGACAATAGAAATTTCAACCCCAATGAAGTTATGTGTACTTCGAGTGTCAACCAACACTATGATTATTTGGTTGTTAATGGTTGCCTTAACCCTTATAGTTCTAGGATTTGGGCTCCTTAACATAGTGTATATGAAATTTCTACCTCATTAGTATTAAAATTTTCCAAACTAATTAGATCTTTTATATTTACAGAATCCTATTCCTCCTGATCCTCTTATGTCTCTTCAATCATAAATAGTTTTAGACCACTACACTTATTACTTGAACTTTATTTTCCATTACACTTAAATCAAAGCCCTTTATTTTCTCTCTTTTTTCCCCTCTCAACTAGGTTTGGGATAATATCTAGATTGATTGACTTTTCTTAGAGTTAATCTTAGCTTGACTCAATTAGACTGCTCGACTTCGGCCTCAACTTGTATTAGGCCTTCAACTTTGACGCAATACCAAGAGGTGCTCCTCTTGCATCCTAGCTAAACCATAGGCTATCATGGATTTTAAAGGTTCAATATTCAAATCCTTAATTTAATTTTCTCCTTGAGGCCTCACAAAAAAAACAACTTAATATATGGTTGTTTAACAATTCTTGAACTATGATTGATATAACTTCAATATACATTTTATAATTTTTTATTGTTGAAGCCCGCTTCAAATTAATTAAGACTTTCATGGGATTATCATAAGATAAGGTCCCAAACTTAGTATGGAAAGCCTTGACAAAAGTTTCCCTACTAGTAATTATCCTTGATTTCTCCATCCCTTGAAACCAAGCGAAGGCCTTGCCTTCTATATGAAAACTAGCTATAAACAAATAGTTCTGATGGTTTGTATTATGGTAGTTGAAACAACAATTGGCCTTATGGATTCACTCCATAGGTCTTCCTCGTTTAATTGGAAAAAACCTAGTTTTATTGGTCTGAGCAACAATTGTTGTTCTGTATGAGGCTTAAACTCCTACTGACCGTGTCCATTGACCAATGTAATATGGATTTTAAGAATGGACTCAATTTGTATATTTCCTCGTACTTTGGCTATATGATCCACCTTAGATGAAATCTAGTGCAACAATTATATCAACTCCTCCAACACCTTCTGATGTGCTTGTTGCTAATACTACTACTCCTTTTGTTGATGTTTCATATTTGCCACAGTTTATAAAAGTTGTAACATTCGAGTTTCATTAGCCATGAATTACAGTTTTGGTACCAAACTTGTAACAATTTTTTAGTTGAATTTGTGTAAATTTGATTATTGTAATTTTGGGTTGTAATTTTTCTGTGGAATAGCTGTAATTCAAGAAAAATTGGACTTAATTGAGGACTTAATTGAATGAAAAAAATACTTTAATTATAAGGATGAAAAGATATAACTGAAAAAGAAAAGTAACTTGGTGATCAGGTGGTCAGGCCTCCTAAGAACTAAACTAATATCTTAAACCTTCCATATCTAATTTATTTGCATGGTTCGGTTTAAATAGCAATGATCATAACTTATTTGAAATTCAAACCACAATCCAGTTTAGCTAGCCAAGCCAAATATTTTCTAGACCATTACAAAGTGACCAAGCCAAATGTTGGCGTTTCTGGACAACAACTTCCCACCCAAAGCCACGCGTCTTCACCTGGTCAACTCGAAAATCCCAGTCTTTGAATTTGGAAATAAAAGCAGCTAAGTTCTAGACTCCTTCGCCACCCTTGCATATTCCTCTCATTTCCATCTCCTGGCTTTCCAAATATAGGGTTAGGGATTTGCAACCTTTTACATGCAAGGAGAGGGAAGACTGAAGAGAGCAACTTGATTTTTTTAAATCATTGGAAATCATGGTGATCAGAAGAACAGAACGATACAAGGTAATGTTTGTAAATAATTTGATATTAGAAGGAGTTTATTGAGATTGGTGGTAGAACGAGACTAACATCCTTTGTTGTTCCAGTGGGCAATGGCGAATGGTCTCCTGCATCCCTGAATACCTACTTGATGGCAATATAAAGATCAACGTATAAGGGGAAGTTTTTTACTTAGAAATTGGTGCGCTACTGATGCAACCATATTATTCGATAGTTTCACCCACATTTAACTAGTGTTTTGCCTATGTTTTATATATAAAATGCCTTGATATTCTTTGTTTTATGTTTTGAAGGCACTTTTGGATGAAAGATGCAAAAAGGAGTAAATTGAAGGTAATTGGCAGATTTGACGTTCAGTCGATGTTTTGTGCAGAACGTGAGCTTAAAGGTCAAAATGAAGTGATTCCAGTGGCATTAAAAAGCTAACATCCATACCTTTCTGGACATCTAAGGCAAGACAATAAAAAAGGAAGAGCATGGAAACGCAGCTTTCAAGTCAAATCTCGCAATCTGCCAGTGTTGACCTTCGGTCAGTCCGACTTGAATATCTAGAGCTACAAAAGTCCAATTGATGCAAACTCAATTGTTTTGAATTCCTGACTCAAAGGCCTATAAACGCTCCAAATTTCAGCCACAAACGATGTCATATGAGGGAGATATGAGTTTTCAAAGATGACAACTGAATTCTGCCAGCAAACAGGTTTCGTGAAGAAACGAGTCCAGATTACGTTCCGAAGCATCTAAACCGACATCCAAGTTTTTATTTCAGCAATGTAGCTCCTCTAAGTCAAAGCTTGAAGATTTCATGCAAAACTATTTCTCCTTTTTTAGGAAAATAGTTATTGAACTACTTAAATGTAAATTGTCTACTTAAGGGAGGACTATTTTGTAAAATAGAGATTAGGGTTTCCTAGCATATAAAAAGAATGAGAGAAGAGAAGGGGGGCAGCCAACCAGGAGGAGAAAAACGCCCCCCTACTCTAAGAAACCCTAAATCATGCATTCTTCCATCTTTTTGATTAGTTGTTCAATAAACATGCAAGGCTAAACTCATTTTCTTGGTTGCAAGGACACGGAAACCTTCGGATTTCCAAGAACTGTGAGATCTATTCTACCTTTTCTTTTCAGTTTATATGATGAATATGTTTGTTCTCCTATGCTTATTTTTCCTATGATTGTTTATTTTAATTGCTAGAGCGGACTCTAAGTTATTATTATAGACAATTTATTGCTAAGTTTGATATCAAAACCGGAGTTGTGGTATATGAACTTGTGAAGCAACTGAGTTTAATAATTGTAGCGGATCTACGTTATTAATCTTAGGGAGAACATTCGATCAAAGCAACATAAGCAGACAACTTAGTTGTTAAGATAATGAATTTATCTAGATCTTAAGGCTGCCATTGGATTAAATCATTAGTGCGGACACTGTGATTATTTGTTGGTTAGGGTTAGTTATACGGCGGATCCGTTAATTAACCAACGTTAAGAAAAGATAAAAATTCAGAATATAAACTGGAATTTCGTTTCAAGGATCAGTTCTGATTTCTATAGGTGGATGTGTGATTGCGACCAAGGTTTGTTCTCTTGATAATTTTCTGATTTTATTAAATTTTGTTTGATAGTTTTCTGTTTTATTTTTCTTTAGCCTATATAACATCCAACCCCCCAAATTGCATAACGTATAGCATAAAAATCTGAACTAAATCTTCCTCGTGGGATCAACCCCTTGCTTGCTCTATACTATCTTGTGTGTTGTGTTTGAAGCTAGGGTAAATAATTTGTGCGACCGCGACATCGCAACA